>JAGDQP010011015.1:0-54119 GCA_022664845.1 Lepisma saccharinum
CCATAAATGTGATTCGGGTCCCTTTTTACAATAACATATTCATTTATATTCAAATTATTCCATTATTTTAGTCATAGAAGCACCAAACTTGCCATAAATATTATTCAACATGATAGGGACATACTGCAAATGTTCCAGCTTCACAGAAACCTCGTTTTCAGTGTCGCCAACTCATGTCAAAATATATCTAATGAACTATAAAGTGTAGTGAAATACCTGACATGTTCGAAACGCCTTAGCTGAACTAGCTCAGTCAAACTGCATCTGCATGGGCAAAGATAGGCATCAAGGAGACAAGAGAGCTTGCCCTTCTACAACTTAATAAAAATGAGTTAGTATATTTTTTCTCTTAGGGGAAAGGGTAAATAAAAATGCAAAGGTAAGTTTCGTAAGTAGCGGCCCACATAGCAAAATCATCTTGAATGAAGCTTGTTTTTGCCTTGAAACGTCAAGCCAACAAGTTTGTCGTATCAAGCAAAATGGTTGAATCAAATTTGAATCATGCTTGCTATTTCAAAGGGATAAAGTGAAATTTTCCATGCCATAATCAAGTTTGAAATTGAGTTTGTTGTGTTCAAGCATATTTTACCTAGTAAAAATTAAGGTTATATAAAGCTTGAAATATACTTGTCGTGTCACGTCTATGGTTATGGAACTCGCAAGTTCATCGCCGCAGTAACAAACGTTCGCCATTGGATTCTATTCCTGACAATATCACGCCAGTTTTCATCACGAACACCTACTTCTCGAAGATCTTTTCTAATATTGTCCTCCCAACGACGTCTCGGTCTTCCCAACGGCCTCCTTTCATCCGGCCTTCTAACCACTATAGAATAGAATATTCGATTTTCCCTCATCCGAGCTACATGGTCTGCCCACCTTAGTCGTCGCGATTTCATTATTTTTCCAACATCTGGTGAATCGTACAGTATGTGAGTTCTTCATTATGCAGTCTCCTCCACTCTCCAGTCATCTCGTTGCGTATATCTTTCTCAAAACCTTTCAAATACACGTAATTTATGTTCATCTGCTAGGGTCGTACTCCAACTTTCGCAACCGTAAAGTATTATCGGCAAAATAACCACTCTGTATATTTTTAATTTCAATTCCCTTGATATTAATCGCGATGTTAGAAGTTTTTGGACTGAATAGAAACATGCGTTCCCCGAGACTAAGCGACTTTTTATTTCTTCCGTGACCTCACTTTTGCTTGTTACGTATGCACCCAATTATTTAAATTTGTTTAGTTTCTCTATGATCTCATCCCTAATTCTTATGTTTTTATTTCCTTCATTCCCTGTGTTAAGGCTTGTTATCATGTATTTTGTTTTACCTATGTTTACCTGTAGACCTATCTCATCGCACGCTTCTACTAAGACATCGGTGTTGCTTTGTAGTGCATCTACACTGTATATCGTCCCCTATTATATCTACATCATCCGCATATACAAACAGTCGATTCAAACAATTAAATGATAGTCCCTTTTTGTCCCCTTTAATTTTTAACATCGCATATTCTAACGCAAAGTTAAACAGTAGTGGGGACAAGGCATACCCTTGTTTCAATCCGCTGCGAATCTTGAAACTATCTGACATATGATTACCTATCCGTACTCTGCTTATGGATCGTTGAGACATCTTCACTAGTTGAACCATTTTTTTTCGGAATTCCAAATCGTATCAGGATACTGTATAACTTTTCAGTTTTGATAGAATCGTATGCTTTCTTAAAATCAATGAATATCTGATGAACCGTTTTACTGTATTCCTATTTCTTCTCCAAAATTTGTCTGAAGGCAAAAATCTTGTCAAACGTGGATCTATTTCTTCTAAATCCACACTGGTGCTAACAATGCAAAATCAAGGGATCCGAATTGCAACATTGAAAGAGGAAACAGTGCCATGTGGTGGCGGGGGCTCGTCCCCTGATTACTTACATCTAAATTCCCTAAAAAAATTTAAATTAAGCATTTTTCTAGGGAGAGGCGAAATACAATAGTAAGGAATGGTGTGTATAAGTATAGTTAACTTTTTAGGTCGTTGGGAGCCAAGGGGTGTCGTGGGCCCCCTTACTACTTATATGAAATTTTCCTAACATTTGAATATAAGCGTTTCTATAAGGGGAAGAGTGAAATATAATAGCTATCTATTGAGATTTCCCAGGAACCACATTGTCAGTTTTGTCAGCCGATGCCAAAAATATATTCCATGAACCAAATACTATCAACCGAAAGTTCATAAATATATTCAAAGATTACTTAAATCAAGTAACTCTTTTCCATGAATTCCATGTGTCTTACTCGATCTGAGATTGTTCAGCATAGTTGCTTCAGCTCTCCTAATATTTTATTTCTTTTAATGTGTATATCTCTTTAGAATAGTTCAAAACGGGTATTCTTTTATTTCCAACGATTGATTAATGACGGCCATTTCTGTATTGCGGTGCATGCTAGTATTTGTGTTTGTAGACGGAAAATGAAATACCTACCATAGCATGTTCAAACAAAAACATTTTTTTCTTTAATGACTGATTGATAATTTTAGTTATCTGCATGAAAAGCTCAACATTTCTACTAGGGCACCAGACATGGGCGGATTTATGGGGATCATTACCCCCCACCCAAATCATTTGAAAATGACATAAGTTCTAAACGATAGCTTTTAAAGTGTCTCTCTTGTGCCTCCCACCCAGAGTCTCTCTCCTAATTTCACCCATGGCACCAGATAGAAATATATCAAACCTCATAATACATAAACAGTCTGGTATAGACCTCATAAGGCAGCTCTGGTATAAACCTCATAATAGAATATGACGTCTACGCCAGAGCTACCTAACGGATGAATTCAAACTCACGTGCTCTGAACAAAATTCCTTTAGTTTTAGCGCAGAAAGAAACGGGGAAGCGTGCTAAGTCTATCTATTATGAACTCTATGATATTATTTTCACATGTTATGTACTTCTATAACGAGAAACTACGGTATAAATTTAAATTTTCTAACACTCTAACAAATATAACGTACCCACTCCAAGCCTCTGGATTCCACACTTGTGACAAACTGTTATAGACTGGGGTACTGAGGTCTGTGCACAACTTTACCTTTACGTTTAACCACATTTTATTTGAAAACCCAAGGAAATCCCCAAAAGGCCTATAAAACCAACATGGCCTCAGATAAATTGATTTTTTTTATCAACGTTATTTCAAAACGCACTCAGTTGCGTGAAATGTAGGATCTAATCCGAAATCAAGAGGTGACTTGAGTGCAAGGAGAAACATACCTTCATCGAATTTCATACCTTGAATTCTGATTTGAATTTATTTTAAGGCCTTTAGGCCGTATGATAATGATGGGATGAATTGGTGGAATGAGGGAAGTGAGAGGAAACGAGAACACCGCGCGAAAACCCACGCACACGGTGTTTGTGAACCACAAAGCCCACATGGTAGAAGCAGGGATTGGTCCGACGACCCCTAGTACCAGAGGTGAGCGCTCTACCAACAGAGCCACCGTGGCCCCTTCATTACTTGAGTTTTCAACAGATTGGACTCTCTACGCAGCAGAAAATCAATGTAAATAATCTCATTAAAGAGCATTGTGAACTAAACAGATTATGGAGTATTATTGCGATGTAAACCTGTATTTTTTTGCGTCCAGGATTGACATCAGAAGTTCCACATTACGCCCTTATTTGGTATTTCTCACGCATAGCTATGAGAAGGCAAAATGTAATATCTTGAGGAGTTTCCAGTGCTGTATGACAGAACAAACTGCAGTTTTACAAGAAGAAGGTGATTCTTTTACTAAAATTCACAGAACTTCTCCTCAAATAAACATACGTAAGAAAAAGAAATGCAATTGCATCCTTTTCAATCGCTACTTTTCCGTAACTACTACTACGTTATGGTGAACACTGTTCTGCATGATATCCGTAGTTGAGTGGTTCAAATGTCGGACTTCGCATCAGGCGGCCCGGGTTTGAATCCCGCTCCTAGTTTGGGCATTCTCTTAAACTAATTACAGTGTGTAACCTTTCTGGCAAAATGTGTAAAATAGACGGGGAATGTATTTGAATAATATACATTTGAATATAATTTTTGTGTAATTTTGAGATCATTTATTTCACTTTTTGTGCGCAAATGTTTATCTCACTTTTTTGTGTTCTGCTCCATACCTCATTATCCTTCAGAGTATTTCCTTGTCACACAAAAGTGTTATAACATTAACTAATTACGTTTTTTAAATGTGGTAATTAAATATAAAAGTTCTTAAATACACATTTCTACTAGCTTCTCTATGATACAAGAAACATTTCTTCTAATTAAACCTGTTTTATCTTAAATTTCTCTAAGTGATGCTAACGCCTGCAATTTATATGATTCCGCAATACACATTCTCGTTATTTTCCTTGCAAAATACTTTTGGAGGAAGAATTGCACATCCTGAGGTGATATGCATACAAGATAATCCACTAATCAAGTTGGGTTGCATATGCAATAGGCGAATAGTACCACAATTCATATAGCTTAAATGAGCATTCAAGGGGGTCAAAAATATATGCTCGTGATTGTACAAGTAACGCCCTCTCAGTTCTCTGAAATGCCCCCCGGGACAAATTTTCTGAACGGAAGCCTGCAGTAAGTTGTTAGCGTCTGTGTTCTTTAAAGATCATATGCAGCATATACGTCATTGTGAGAATTTTGCATCATGGAATTTGCCACGTTGACGACGGAATGTATAGTAACGCATGTACTGGCCAAACTCGTAATTTTAAAGTTGCCGTTTTCCTGTCTGCGGCTTCTGCAAGACCCAGCACTGTTAGTTGAATCTTTGGACCATATTTTCATGCTATTTGGCCATTCGTATTTACCGAATGATGCTGATTTCGGTTTCATAGAATGGAAGGCAAAGGGACAAAACATTTACATCCCACCTGATTGGTATCTGATCATTGAGAACGCTTGCAAGAACAACAAGTTTGCAGTGGTTCCCATGACTCAACGTGATTTTGTTTCATATGCAGCATCTAATCGTAAGAAAATGAGTTGCATCTTTCTGTATCTTGGCAACAAAACCAATGGCTGCAGTACATAAGATCTGACCCCACGAAAATATTCTATAAGGAAACGCTTCATCCTGACATGCCTTTTGATGAACTGGATATCACACAAGGAAACAAAGGACGACCGGTACATCTGCACAACATTCAACAAGAACCACTTTACAAAGAGCCTCGAGTCATCAGCAAGCTGAAGAAGAAAGACGTCATCGACTTAATGCCGTTTATACCACCCATCCATCATCAGTACTTCTTGTCTTTAAAGGACAGTGACCAACATGGAGACGACTATGATGTGTACAGTGACAGTGATGTGATGAGAATGCATAAATGTTCGAATATTTCTTCCTTTATGGATGTATCTGGTTTCATTGATGTTGCAGCTTTGTTTCTATGATTTACAACACAAAGCCGTTCATTTGCTGCTGTGTTTTGTTGTTGTCTACGTATTATTCTGTTACAAAAAGGGGGTTGAATGACAAAGTGGTGTAAGTCAATAATTGCTTGCCTGCGATGTTTATTATACTAAATAAAGAAAATGTTACACATATTCTAGCGTTATACGAGTCTTCAAAGATAAACATCTCGTTATATAAGAATAGATCTATAATAATTGTAGGATTTCTTGTATTTATTTTCATATTAAATCTCAGTATCTCGACATTACCAGCACCACTTTTCCTTCCAACGCTCAATTATGTGATATGTCACTCAAAATACAGGAATTCTTTGTATATATTCTGAAACTTTGAACTTTCCTAGTTGGCACCATACGTTAGCAACATAACGAACGCCCAATAGCACTTTTTAATTTTTGTATATCAATTTTAATAAAAGTTTCAATATCTCAAAATATCCCCAAACTGACTTACACCACTTTGCCATTCAACGGCTCATATGTTAATAGTCTCATATGCCCGGGAAGAACAAAAATACCATTGGAGATGTGAAAATAACTTCTATCTCTCGGAAATGTTATTCTGAAAGAATTCTCTGTTTGAGGTTTTAAATAGCATAAGAGCGTTAAAAATTTGTCAGAAATGATGTTCCCGTACATAAGCTCACTTCTCAGGGAATCTGACATTTTGATTTCTTAAAACCAGAGTTCAAGACCAAACCTATGAGTGAAATGTCGGTGAGTCGACGGCGATTCGCCGCCTACATTCGGAGGTCCCCCGTCGGAATTAGACCAATGTCGTGACAGATATTCGTCGTCGGTCCACCGACGGACGTTGCCAGAAATCCGCCGTGTTGGATAGCCGCCGTTCTCTGTGATGTAAATCGATAAATATATATAAAATTATTTTTATAGGTGATGATGGTTGGCGCTTGATAATAAATATATTCTAAATAAAAGTTCTTGACAATGGATTCCGTCTATTGTATCATTCAATTTATTATTCGACTTTGCAACACATGATTATTTTGCAAACATATCGGAGCTTATATAAAATACTAGTATCAAATATAATATCCGAGTATCTACTATTTACTTGACAACGAATAAAAACAAAAGCCAAACTGGACAGTGTTGCCAAGTTTTCAAACCAACATAAATCTACTCTCATATTATAATGTTCACCCTCCCTGCGATAAAAAAGAACAAATATCCAGGTGAATAAAAGAAAATCATCAAAAAGTCCATATAAACAAACATATTAAGAGAAAAGTCTCTTCTTAAATCTATATCAGAATCTTCAGTCTGATCATCTCATTGACCGCACTTCATTCACCAAATATACATAAAACAAACATTAACCAACCGTAACAAAAGAAAACGCAAATTACCTAACCTAATCATCAAAATAATCACTAAAATCTTACACAGAATTGCATACATCAAGTTAGGTTAGATTTGACCAGTGTATATTCAGTACGAAACGGTCAAGAATGCGATTATCTCAATTGATTTTAAAAACATCAAGTATTTAGCAAAAGTCCTCACAATCGCGCTCCGTACAATCAACGTTATATTAGCTTGTGTTAATCACGCTTTTACCCTTCGGAATCTGGTCAGTGAACTTGCAAAAACATCTGTCACCATCTAGGCTTCACTTTAGAATCCACGGAAAAGGAGGAGAATTGCTCTTGGGGAGCTCACTGGCTCAAGGTTGGGCCACCGGGTCAATTGGGTCAATATATGTTCATGGGGTCGCATAGTCACTGTCAGTCTGGTCACTTTAGCCAAGATGGGTCTTCCAGTCATTCGGGTCACGGAGTCAATCCGGTCAAGTTTCGGACCGGGTTACTGGATCACCGGGTTACCTATGCCCGGATCAACCAGGGCCACCGTGACCCGCTTTCAGCTCTACTTTATACCCTGTAGCTCCTGTTCCCATCATGATTCAGAAATTATTATTAACTGTAATTTTTTAATAGAAACCAATTAGTTTGCGAAATTCTATAATTTCCCACATTTAGAGAAATTTGAATTCAAAATTTTCAATTTTATTGTTTAGGAAACTTCTTAATAGAAACCTTATTCAGTTATACTTTCTAAAGAACTTTTGAAGAAGGCTCTTGAATGAAACTAAGCTCAGAAATGTACAATTAGGAACCGAGATCAAACTAATGAAACTGACGCACGCAATTGTGTTGGAAAAAGTTTTACAACTTTCGAACTTTCAAATCTCAATAATGGTCATAAATGATTCATTCTTGATAGTATTACCATAAATAACAACTGTAATCAAAATTTAGCAATATGAAGTAAACAAATAACATTTAATTACAGATCTACAGTATGTTGATTTGATAGGGAACAACCGTTCTGCGCATAAATACTCTCATGATAGGCACCTAAATATCGTTCATGAGTATAAAGATACATGCCAGAGAAATGTTACTTCTTACTTTATTGTATGTTTCTATGTGGAACCTTATAATAATGCCCTTAAACTTTTCTTGTAAACCAATAAAACAAACATTAGAGGAAATGGTACTATATTTTTATTGTTATTCTAAGGTATACATTTTCATTTAAGTCCATTCATGAATGTCTTGACGTATGTGCGTCCTAGTATTGAAAGTAATATAGGTGTGCTCTAGTTGTTAGTTAGGGAAAGGACTGATGATTCCTTCATAGCTAAGAGATACTATAGCGCGAATGTATACATCCATCCCCTAAGATCCCAAGTCCCCCTTGATAATTATATCTGGTTACCTCATAGATTAAGGTAGCATAGTTCCTACGAAAACATAAAGATATTTTCCATGAAAATAAAATTCCTACAAATGAGTACAAATTCCCCCTCCCCGGTGGTAATGTCTGAATTCAACACGATTTTTTGTTATACATAAGGTGTTTTTTTCTTTCCTGTTTCAGAATAATAGTAATATAGGAGCTGTAAACTATTAAAAAGATGCGATTGCAGTATTTAAAATCATTTTATTTGTTTGGTAGATCATACTATGCTCAATTCTTTGTCATAGTGCCATACAATCAAAAGAGATTTAATCACGTACATTATTTCATTGCACGATGGATAGCAGGGAAAAATCAATAACTGTTTAACAAAAGCATACAGTTGGAGGGATACAATTTTCAATGCTTACGGGAATATCTAGAAATAAATAATAGAGGGATCCTTTTATATCTTAGCAACCGCCTAGTAACGCCTTACCGCAACATAACTGACTTCTTGTTATTATTATTTTATTTCTCCGTCGGCTGTCATATACAGCGCAACAATCTACATTGATATATGTGTTTATCAATTTGTGTAACTGAGAAACAGACCTATAAAAACGAAAGATCTCAAAATTTTTGCATCAAATTTTCCACACTTGCTTACAATTCCCTGAAGTTTTGACACTGTGAAACAATTTTTCATAAACTAATTTTTAACCCCCATGTTGGGGGTGGAAAGTCAAAAGTGAACCTCGCTAATCAATGTTAATTCAGAGAACCACTTTTTCTAGTCTTTAATTGAAGAACTGAATTGCAAAGCATCCCAAGTCCAACTTTATTCGTGTTTACATTTTTTCTGTTTGTCGATATTTATGTTCCAAGGGCCACTTGCATAAATATTACATCCTTATCCCAACTTTAAAAGCGCTCACACACATAGCAGTGTTGTCTCATCTAGGTGAGACCTATAAAACTTCGTTCTCCACGGATGACGAGCAAACTTAATTTATTAATAAATAATTCTAACTATTTAATACAAAGAGCGATATAAACAAATCACAAATTAACAAAGTAGTTATAATAAAAGCCAACCGAAACATCAGTGATTTTTATACCCAACAAACTTTGAGAAAACTAATAGAACTCATTGTTAGACGAATTTAAATCCTTTAATGAGTCAGATAGATAGTTATTCCTAATACAAATAGAACGGTAAAATTATCTACTCCATCTTCTAGGTTCTTTAGTCTAGGAATAGTCCTTTTCGGGGCCATTCAAGATAAGTAAATATATCCATTTAACAGCATTAAGATAGTGACAAGTCACCGTCGGGGAACATTTTTACCAATCTGCACATAACTTGTTAAAGACAAGTTGACTGACGTGACTACAATACTGTTACTCTCTTACTTCAATTAGGATTCCCTCATACACCTAGCAAAATGACGAGAAGTAAGATCAAAATGAACAATGGCAGCAGGGGAAACAGTAAATCTCTGCACGAACAAAAGAACAAAGGAAGAGGCAGTGCTTCTAATACTAAGTGCAAACAAACACCGGCAAAATCAAAAATAATTTCTAAATCTTCAACGAACCTACAAACGTAAGAGCACTACAAAAGACGCAAGCGACAAATGCAGGAACCTCAAACAAGGAAATTGATAGGACCAATGTAATGATAGTGGTTGAAGAAGAAACGTCATACTCTGAGTTAAGCAGTGAAACATCACCAAGGTCTACAACATCTGTAGAAGAAAGTTCTTACAGTAAACCAAACTTACCAATTAGCCAGATCCACTCCTCTCCAACACCTTCACCACTAAATTTATCATTCATTGACAATCCTTCCAAAGACAAATTTAACAATCACACAACTCAACATTCTAAAAAACATACTTCTATCGAAAAAACATTACAAACGAAACTAATATAATATCCATTACTCAGAATGGAAATGAGCAAACTTTAGACAACAACTCCACTCAGGAACTGATAACAAACCCACAAAATAAAACTTCTAATGAAGATACATAAATAAATAACTCCTCACAAAAGACACAACCAGACCAGAATAATTTCAAGGACAAAGAACCATTTAAAACTCATTGCCTGTTTGGAAATAATATCAAAAGCAGTCCATATTATTAAAATTTATCAGTTCGAGACTACCAAATATTGGGCTAAACACTCATCACACTCAAAGATAAAAAGGATTAAAAATAATCTTTAAAGATCAAGAAAGTAGAGATATATTTCTCAGTAGTCAAGAAACAACATTTTGGTCCTCAGGCAGAAATACTAATTACAGATGAAAATAGTAAGGTAATTCCGAAACCGACCTCGACTACTACACTGACATGTATAATTAGAGGGATTTCAAATGAAGTAAATATAAAAGAACTTACTGAATCTTTGAAACAAAAAATTCCCATAACTAACGCTGTCCGAATCAAGGACGATAGGGGTCGTTGCCGTGGGTTCGATTTTTTACTACAGATCCGAACTTGGTGAGCACATTAATAACGAATGGAATATACATAGACTACTGTAGATACAGGGTTGAGGAGTCTCTGAAACTACAGGTAGACTCTTCCCATGCAGACTATGCCTACAGTATCATATAAACAAACCCTGCTCAGGAAAACCTTCATGTTTTAAATGTGGGGAGGAACATCAGAGTTACACTTGTACTAAGATACCTAACAAGAATTTTTGTAGAACATACAAAATTAACGGTCACCGCGCAGCAGTTGCAACATGTCCTCTTAGACCTATGAAGAATCAAATATTTGTCCCAGATAGAATATGTAGAGCTTCTCCAAATACAGTTAGAAAACCTGTATACGCAGATTTCTTAAAGAATATGATTGCCAATGAAAAAAAAAAAAAAAACAGTGAACAACAGGACACAAATCCTCTTAACATTATGATTTCAGAACAAATTTTGAAGGAAACAATACAAGATTATATTTACAAACTTGTAAAATAGGTTTTATGAATACTAACCTTCACACCTCTTGGTGAATCAATCTCCAAAATTTACTTCAAAATAAATGTTGGCCCTACAAGATTTTACAATGGAATCGAAACATCTCCAGAAAAGATTCTTCTCTCCCCATCAATATCAAATAAGCTTACCAAGAATAAAGTGGATGAAACCCTACCATCTGACCATGGATAGATATACTTGCCTTTCAATCTACAAATCAATAAAACACATAATACTCCTTTCCAAATTATGAAAAAACAGATCGGACTAGGTACAAGACAGAACTTGAAAAAGTTTTGTCAAAAAATAAACTTCCACTAAGTACAATAGAAGACGTAGAAAATGCAAACAATTCTGTCACAAAAGCAATACAAGATGCGCGAAAAAGACCTGTGTATAAAATCAGACCTAATGCTTGAACGTCTTCCATCAGAAATAATCAAACACAAGAGGTATCTCACGAGACTATTGCACAAACAAACAACGGAAAATATCAATCACAAGATACATAATTTGCACAGGGAGTTCAAACATAACATAGCGAGTTTCAGGGAACAGAAAACGCTAAATTTTATTTCTAATCTGAAAGCGAATTACCAGACACAAAAATAAACTTTTAGATATCAATCGCAGCTGTTAGAGGCAAAACAAATGAAACGCTCACCTTCTAGCAAACTTGATAATAAGTGGATCTCATCTTGATCTTCTTCTTAACAATTTTAGTCAAAATTCAATGACAAGATAGATAAAGATCCTCCGAAACGTTTTAGAAAATTAGAAGAAGTAACGGAAACTGCCAATATTACAACATCTCTTACAAATCACCACCAAGATATAACAGACAAGGGCAAGAATGACAAACACGTTGGAAATTCAAATATGCTCTTAGATGACATAGAACAAGACGAAATAATCAAACTCATCAAGAAAAAGAAAATCACTGCACATGTACCTGATGGTATACCGTATATAATCTTACAAAGAGGATCACCTGTTTTACATCGCATTCTTACACAGTTATTTATTACATCTCATAGAGTAGAATTTATACAAACAAATGTGAAAACTGCTTACACCATCTTTATCCCGAAACCAAATAAATGCAGTTTTATATTTGCCAATTACTGACCTATAACGTTAACAAATACTATAGCCAAAATACCCGAGAAAGTTATTGCCAAAAGACTTAATATATATTTAGAAGATTCAAACTCACTCTCTCTCTCACACACACACAAAACAAGCTGGCTTCTGAACAAAAGTTTAAACAATCGATCAACTTATTCGCATTGTCACTGACATACAAATATCTCTCAATAAAGGAACGTAAGCAGCCGCATTATTCATGGACCTAACAGCGGCTTTTGACACTGTATGGCAAAACGTACTGATATACAAACTGTATTTCATGGACCTACCTACTACCACCATCAGATGGATCATACAATTTTCATCAGAGAGGACCACCAAAATTAAAGCAGAAGAGATAACATTACTATTCTAAAAGGAGTACCATAAGGAGCAGCACTAAGTCCTATCCTATACTCCATTCATGTTAACGACACCCGATTTCACCAGACAACACAATTCAATTAGGACTACTTGCAGATGAAACGGCATAATGGACCACTTCTAAATCTACCAGATCAACTATCAGCAAGCTAAATACAATAGAAAACAATTGTACTAAATGGTGTATTGCATGGAAACTTGAGCTTAGTGCTAACAAAACACAGTTCAGCTTGATTTTTTTTGTGAGGAGGTTTCATTGTTCTAAATATGCATTAAGATTTTTGAAAATTATTGTCTCAGGTATTTTGGCTATGGTCTTCTACTCTACAGGACATGGAACCAGAAATAAAAAACACAAATCTGAAAGCATTAACAAAGCAAATGTCAAACTGACAACTACAGCAAAATATTTAGGAATCATTTTGGACCAGAGAATGATTTTCAAACCACACATGAGGGACAAAAAGAGAAAAGGCTTACAAGCTCTAAAATCATTACTTGTATCGAACATGCCTCTACAAAACAAACTCTATAATTTACCTCTCCGTACTAACGCAAGACCCACAATAACCTAAGGATATCAGTTATACAATTCAGGCATCATTTCAGAATTACTTGAAAAATACGAACGATGTTGGATAAAAGTTTCAAGAAGATTTTGGAAATAGGACAAAGATTCTTTATACAGTAACTTACACATCACTCCCATGAACACTTACCTGAATGAGGGAAAGAAAATATATATCACTGATGCAAAAGACAATAAATTTATAAAACAGAACTTACCAACTAAAATGAATCATAAGATACAGAGACACATTATAAGCTACCAGAAACTTTTACAAAATATACATAAAAATATCACCTATCTAAAAATGGGTATATTAAATCACCAACATAACAACTTACTCCACGGGCTCTGCGGATGTGACAATCTAACAATGAAGAAAATACAACTTTGAATTAATGTGGCACCAGATTGATTAATTTACACAACAAGCAATTTAATAACAAGAACACAGGCATCTTTTAATTTTCTCCATAATACCTCACCAAAAATCAACTTCCTCCAACCTTTATTATATACACAAATAGACAAGACTCTACGAAATATAATAACTCAACACATTAAATTAATTAATAACTCACTAACTTACAATATATATATATCGTTTTAATCTTAGCAAGTTTAGAAATTTTACGATATTTCAGTTCAGCTCAACTTATTATTAGATGAATTTCAGACCCAATTTCATGATCCTAATAATTAACATGCAAATTAAGTGAGCTTTTCCTCGGAGGTGGGGGTCTCCTGGGGAAAGCCTTGTGCTGGTCGGGGTGTCCTGGCGCAGTCTGGGATTCTAAATTCCTAAACACTAATATTTTTCAATAACATTTTTCCTAACAATAATATACTTCCAAAGAACGAAAGTGGTCTATGAAGGCCAGAAGTCCCGCCTGCGAATTTAGGATCTGTGTGGCAATGTGCAACCGGTGGCAGAACTTATTTGAAGAAGTATAAGATGATATTTACAATACCAAAACATGGAATATCGAGAAGAATATTTATTTTATGGAACCGAAATCATTATCCCCCAATAAAATAATATAAAATAGTGTTTCAACTTTTCTAGTATGAGTGTTGTAACAGTGCTAGTTATGTTTGTAGTTGCATTGGAAATGTAACACATTTCACAATATTACGTGAATTTTTTTTAGAGTTTTTCTCTCAAAAATAATTTTGTGAAATGGATTTATTCTAAATATGTTCAATAGGTTAGTCAACTTGTTTTTCAGTCTATGTGTGTCAATCAATCTTCATTTGTTATGCCATCGCAATATGTCTTGCAAATATTTTGTACGTTTTGAATAGAACATCAGGATATTTCTGTTCTTTTAATTTTGGGTTATTTTTGTAGGTGACAAAGGCATTAATTACAGTACTTTAAATAAGTTATTGCAGGAAGGCGGGGTAATAGATCAGTTTCGATACCATAGTAACCTTCAAATATGTGGTACTATTTATACAATATTGTCTAAATTATGCAGTCGAATGAATATCATGTCCAGGTGATAAATCTGATATGCCGGTATGTGGAGAATCAGTGAATACTGATGAAGGGGAGGTGTCGCTGAGGCCTCCCTACCTAAGAACGATTTTGAAAGACTTTTCCAAAAGATAGGTCGACTGAACCACAGATTTTCAAGTCAGATTATTAACTTATTTAAGGCGAAATTGGAAGAGAAACTCTCTTCATCTGAAAGCAGTTTGAAAGGTGAAGTCACGCAGTTTAAGAGTAGTATAGAGGTTAGTGTAGGCAAGTTAACCTCCGAGGTGGCTTCCATTAAATTTAAAGTAAATGAGGTCACTTCAAACATGGTAAGTTTGGAAAAACGCAATGAAGAAATTGCGGATTCAGTCCAAAAGACGGATTCTAGACTGAACACTCAACTTGAAGAGACTTTTTCCATGTGCGAGCCCAGGTCTCGAGAACTGGGTTATGAGATTAGATCCCTCAGGGATGAGGTGATATCGCTCAGGAGCGAGTTGTCGGGAACATAGGTCCTCTCTTCGCCTGGTGAGAATAAGAAAACTCAGGCCCAGCAAACCTACAAACACTTTACAATACCGTGGTAGAAATTAATCTCTTGTGGTGTCAGCGGTGGCACTATTATGACTACGTTGTTGGTAACAACCGTGAGTACCTACTCAAATGTTACTACTACGGATCGTGATACATGGACTTTTGGTATGACTGGGGGACGACCGTATACGTTTGGGTTTGCAGCTCCTACCAGGATTGGAGGTACTTCAACTTTAGGTGCGATCTATCAGAGACCCTAAATGACTCATTCAATTTTTTTCGTCTCGGATACTTACACGTAGTAACATTACTCAATCGATAGGTCACGAACCTTTGAGGTTGAGTTCGGTTAGTGGACAGTTACCCACCGAAATGAGAGATCCCGAGCCGAGTGGTGTTGGGATGACAAAGTCTCTCAAGTTTGGAGACCTGGTTCACTTTCCCACTTGCTCAGGTCAGGTACTGAATCAGATTCTTTAGGAGTTCCTAAGGAGTTTAGAGCAGAACTTTGAACTTATGAGGCTATCTGATGCAGACAGGTTACTCGTAGAATCAAGGAGCCTGACTGGTAGAGCGTTAGCCTAGTATAGTAAAATCAAAACACAAATACATACTTACAATGATTTTGTAAAACACTTTCTTAGTTAACTTAGTGACGAACGGTTAAGGAAATTGAAACTCAAACGTTTGCAAAGTGTTAAATTTGTGAGCAGCGGATACAGATCAATAGTAGATTTCGCTTGGAGTGTGGCAAAAATCTATAGAGACTTTTGCAGTGACAGTGAGTAAGATGATTTGCTTGAAATTTTGTTAGAAGCACTTCCTCTCTCGTTAGGTTGTCAAATGCGTTTGTTGAAACTTAATAGTGTTGAAGAACTAATAGACAACTTAACGTTGTGGGAGTGTTCCGACGTTCATGATGTAGAACTTGATCTTGAATCTTCGTTGGAGCCGTCAAATACTCAGAAATGCAAATTTACCGGCAATAATGGAAGTACTAGTAAGGATGGTAGAAAGAAATTGCATGTTAGGAATGTTCAGACTACAGCTAATGCTTGAACGCAGACTTTGGAGTTAGCAACTGAGTCAGTTAGTTCAGATAGGGTGGTGACTCCGATTGGAACTAGTGCAGGGAATGGTAATGGAAATAGGAATAGTTATAGAAGGTGGAATAGGGATAATGATACTAATCCTTATGATTCAAGATTTAGATCGAGAGGTAACAACGGCCAGATTAAATATAGCAGAGACAAAAATAATACACATAATGACAATAACACACAAAACACGAACACTTACACTCGTCCTTATAATGATAACACGAATAGATACAATATGCCTAACACAACCAACAACACGAACAACACTAATGACACAAAGAACAACACTCATAATCCTAATATTAATAGTAATCGAAGATCTTATGACAACAACCAAGGAAGAGTTGTCATCACAGATGTTTGCTGTTCAATAGCGTATCCGGTACAGGAGCCTGCCCCAGTGCTGGTAGCGAATTGCACTGCCGATAAGGTTTCGAGTCCAAACTATGGGCCTTCTTCGGAAGTTGTATGCCGTGGACCAGGTGTCCCTGGAAAATTTCAGAATCCTTCGTCCCAGTTGTTAAACTTCACGATCAGTTCTTATCAGGGTTGTCAGCAGTCGCTTCATAGGTTTGACAACATCTATCTTCAAAGAGATTCTCCCACACGTCCGCCTGATAACGGATCTTCTGGTGTCGCGCTGAGCCCCAATCTGTTGAGTTTGGGTAAGCCCCCTTTTTGCAACAGGGCGCAGCGGGCCGCTGGTTTGCTGATGAGTCTACCTACTTTGTTTTTTGGAGGAGCTTTGGGACATTACATTAGTGAATGAATTTCTTAATTTAAGGTTAAATTAAATTGCTAATAGTTATCAGATATTTACGTTGTTGAAGGTTCGTATTTAACAAAACATAGTACCTTACCTCACATACCCACACTTTCAGAGGATTAGTGGGGTTAGATCATGAGTTCAACTGTTAAATTTTCAATCCAGTTTTCAGTTAATCAACTTAAAGCTACCGCTGATTTATCTTGCCTAATGCCCGTATTTAACAAAACAAAGTGCCATACTCCACCCCACCCCCACCCCCATAAGAGGGTAGGTGGAGTTAGACCATGCGTGACAATTTGGAATGAAGTTCTCAGTTTATCATCTTAGAGGTATCACAGATCAATCTTACGGAATGCCATTATTTAATAATACAAAGTACCATACCCCGTAAGGAGGTTAGTGAGGGTTGGAGCATGTGTTCAACTATGAAATTTGAAATGCAATTTTCAGTTAATCAGCTTTAGAGCTATCATTGATTTATGTTGCTTAATGCCCGTATTTAACAAAACAATGCGCCACACTCCACCCTATATGGAGGTAAATAGGGATTAGAGCATGCATGGAAATGGGGATTGTTTTTTTTCCTTTATCGTGCGTGGTATTGTACTTTAAATTGATAAATACGGACATTCAGTTAGATAAATTTCTGATTAGCCAAATGATCAGCTGAACTGATTAGTGCATTCCAAATTTCCACGCATGCTATAACCCCTACTAATCAGCTTGTCGTGTGGGGTATGGCACTATGTTTTGTTAAATAGTGAGATAATATTAAATATAGACATTTCAATTAATGCCGACATTCAATAACATAAACATGTGACAGGAAGCTGGTAAACTGAAACCTGCATTCCAAATTACCACACATACTCTAGCACCACCCATTCCCTTATGATGTGGTTTAATTGAGGGTTATGGCCTTTTGATTTTTTGAATACGGTCACTCGGTAAAATAACTATCTGTAAGGTGCTGTTAACTGGAGATAGATGTTACAATGATGTCTTCAACAGTTCTCTTCTACTGTATGATGGTTCTTGAACAAACCTAGAAAGTTCGAGAGCATTATAATCACTTACCATTTTTCGGTTTATACTATGTTTTAGTCCAAAACTCGATGTATCGAGAAGTGTTTAATCAAAAACAAAACAAGTATTATTTTTGAAAATAGAATCAAAGAAGCTTTCAAATAATGTATCAGTCGACTAATGTTACAATTTAAGAAAACTGAAGGTTTTGCCACTAGATCGGAGGAAACTTGTGAATTTGTAACAATAAGTCGTCCTCATCAAAATTAAAGTTCACGTGTTTCGTGGTTTCTCAAACAAACAACTAAAACTAGGAAATAAAGGTGTTGGGAAGTTTTCGCTGTACCACCCTGTATACACAATATATATATATATATATATATATATATATATATATTGGAATGAGGAGAGTAAAAGGGAAACAGGTACAATTTATAGAAGTATTGAAACGAAATTAAAGGTAAAAACAGCCCTTCAAAAGATCATGAACAGTTTTATTTCCAAAGAAGTGACGCCATTTGCAAAGGAAAACAATTAGATAAACAATTACTCTTAAATATTCTTAGCTCTAAAGACCAGACATAAAAACAAGAGAACGACTCAAGGTAATGGGATAAAATCTCATAAATCAATTACATAGAACCTCAATCTGGCCTTGTTTCTCACAAGAACCAAGGATCGTTACGTATTTTAAGCTCCACAGTGACAGACACGTGCCGATCTGAAACTATTAGTAATGTGAATGTTAACACGTGACTTTATACAAGTGTTATAAAAATTATGTAAACAGCTTTACCTTGGAAAATCACGTTTTCTCCCATCAGAAACTTTACAACCGTCACTTCGATAGAACAAGAATGATATAAAAACCCTTCCTTCTCCTTTCCCTTTTAACCATAAGACCTTATTCAAGTCTGGTTCCCAAAATCCACGACAATAACAAGTGAACTCCCATGACAACCCTGAACCGAAATTAATAAAACCAACCTGAACATTAAATCGAGAGGTCAGATTTTAGTCCTTCGTCAACCAGTCAATATCAAATCCGAACAGTTAATATACGCTTGTGTGTTAGAAAGTGATCATAGTCGAATTTTATCTATGTTTATTAGTGAACTTCATAAGACCAGAACATTCGCATTTCTCCAATAAACACAAATCACGAACTTTTGTATATTTGTGTGTAATAGGAAAAGAAGAAGAAAACGAAGAAAGTGCTAGTGTTATTTTTATTGACTGTATTAAGGAATGTTTATTTTCTTACGCAATTTAATGAAGATGGAGACTGCTTCAGTGAATATTAGAAAAGGTATGTGTATATCAGGGCATGATTAACAAATATATACATAAACACATTGCTCAAAATCACTCTAAATTCCGATCGACAAAGGGAAAATTATTAGCTATGGAAGTAGTTCATGTTAGTCAAATAAAATATAAATATGTCAGTTCTTACTTATTTCAGTGTTATATATCAGCATGTCCTCCCATAGTTATTAAGTAGTTAGGTATTTTAGGAGTAATTCAATGTTGTTTCTTCAGGGAAAAGTATGTATCTCCAAGTGTGTCAAATATGTACGAATAGTACTTTTACTGATGTTGTCTGTTTTATAACTAATGCATTTCAGGCCGCTACACATCCCCAGTGATCTAAATACGATAAGCAACAGTTAAATAATGCAAAATAAAGCGTACAACCACCCTTATATAAGAGTATATGAGAGTGGACCCAAAAGAAGCAGAAATAGTTTTGTGGTTTGCGCACGCGTTGTAGTACTTGCGTCTGTCGCTAGATGCCTCTTCCGCGGAATCTTATAATCAGTCTGCCTACCGGCGTGGTGAAGTGAAGTCATGGTGCTAGGTAATAAATTTTTTGTTAATCGCCTATCGCTTGTTCGGCGATTTTTGTGATGACTAAAAAGTGGAAACGACGTGAGGCTGTGCAATTATGTTTTTGTTAACGAAAAAAGTTGTGATGCTTGAAACAGCTGATAGGGAAACCACTCAGGGGAAACCACATATTTACGAGTGATTTTCCCGCTTTAAGACTGGTGATTTGTTACTTGAAGACAAACCTCGGTCAGGGCGACCCTCGACCTCCCGAACGGACGTAAACATCGCGATAATTCGTGGACTGATTATGGAAGACCGTCGCAGAACTACTGACGAACTTATTGATTTGTGTGGGGCCCCTTGGAGTTCCTGCCAACGGACTTTGAGCAAGGAATTGCAAATGAAAATAGTTGAGAGCAAAATTTCTGCCTCACCAGCACACACAAAATCTTGATTATGAAACGTTTTAACCGAAAACCTGATCCAGATTTCCCACCCACCATATTAGCTCAATCTTGCTACTAGGGACTTCGTTTTGTTCTCCCGAATGAAAAATAAAATCCTCAAAAGAAAACGTCTTGCAAATGTGGAGGAGGTGAAGGAAAATCGACGGAGCCATTAAAAAGTATCACTTGGAAAGAGTTTCACGACTGCTTTTAAAATCGAAAACACGTTCAGGACTTTGAAAGAGATTCAATTTGTAACACACAAAAATAAATAAACATTTTTTTTATTACAAAATTCCGGTTTCTTTTGGGTCCTTCGCTATATATATATACCACCGAGAACATACATATGTAAGAAGAAAACTGCGTGTTTCTGTCACTTGAACTTCAAAACTGGTTGAAGATCAACTTGCCATTGTTTTACTTTACGTAGCATCTTTTAGAGCTAAACTCCCCAGTTTCTCTATCCTATTTGATTTAAGAAACTTTTATCCAAGTTTTCTAGCTTGTTGTATATCAGCTGTGATGAAAGCATGTCGTCTACATAATGTTGCTCTTCGAATCGAATAGTATGCCATTCCTGTACATTGTGAATTATAATGGTGACTGATATTAACTATAAAACTACTTACTTAATATAGATATTGACATTCTCAAAAGACAGGCTATAGGTGCTAAGATGTTTACAGCATGGTACATGAAACTTACAGGTTTACTTTAATACACCTTAACAACAAACATTGACTCAACCAAATTTGATTAAATAAATTGTCAGAAAGGTTAACTACATATTATTATTTTCTCAACGAAAACTCAACTTTGTGCTACTGCGAATGAGATAAAATAAATTCTTAATTCTGTACTTGAGAGGCAGAACCGCGTCAGTCCAATTTTGGTCAAAACGTAATGAATACAGTTTTGTACAGTATTCGGAAGGCCTCACAAAATGGTTGCATGATTCTTGTTGTAAACACGTTAAATAATGTAAAAAGTAAGTTTATTACGTAGTTTGCCTAATTAGTTTCTATGTGAAAGGAGGTAGCTTTTTTCTATTTTCTAGAAAACAAGAATTTGTGACGTATGCGGTCCTGTCTCTCAGTTAGAGAACTTAACATTTCGGGTTTTAATTAGTGACTGATGAAACTCTCTGTGACTGGTAAAGAGGATGGGAAACATTTTTCCATCTTATTTTAAATTGGAGATAACGTTGAAAGTATTAATTACGTGTTCCACAAATTCTCATTAACACATGATGTGTGTGTTTGATCTCGATGTACCAATTATAAATATAAAGGTATTCCCATCTTCATTAGATTATATCAAATACGCTTATCGAATTCAAAAGAATGCCTTTATATTTACGACATGCTAAGTATTTGTATCTATCCTGATAATTTGGGTACAGTGAAATGTGTTATTTTTGTTCCCCAATCTCCGTAGTTAATAATAACCGAACCGTAGAAATTATAAAATAAATTTAATGGTATTGAAGGAAGATATAAGTAATCACCATTTTGTGCTTGAAACACGAATCGAAACCAATAAGCAATGTTTTAACTACCCTTAGAACCAGTTATGCGCTTCGAGTTTTCTAAAAAGCGGTTCAAGAATTATATAAGCAATAAATAGAGAAGCAGGCAGCCGGACGAACAAAACAAAACCTTTCCTTCTGAAACATAAACTTCTGAGAATTTAAACAATTATCATCACATAAAACTAATAGCAGTTTAACTTACTTCTACAAAATACAGATTTTAATATAATTTTCTCTTTTAGAACGAAAACATTAGGACAGCGGTCGTTGTGGTAGAACGTTACTGGTCTACAAATCATTTTGGTCGAAACGGCTGGTCCTTTTAACTGACGTTCAACAAAACTTTTCTTTTGGTGTCAGCTAATGAATGCAAGGATAACACCTATTTCTGGCAACTTTCTTCTTCCTTTTATCTTCTTTCGTGAAGATAAAAGTCTGTGACGTATGTTTGTTTCCGACTTGGTCCAAGATTATATGTTAATGGAATTTTCCCAGGACAATAGCCTGAGGCTATTGAGAAGAAGAGGTAGTAAATAAAAAATTAGGAAAAGGTATGAATTCTCTTCGCTCCTTTCTTCAAATGTCGTGCAGAACAATCTCGTATCAAGGAAGGTGTATGTAGAAATCTGGAACTGTGTGGCATTCTGTTGGTACAAAATATGTATGGCAAAATACATGGATCGTACATAGGATATGAAATTATGTTAAGATTTGAAGCAGAAACCTGAGTAAACTTCGATGGTAAATATCATTCACGAAGTTACGTGCGCTTTCCTTAACGTCAATGCCTAAATCCCGCAGTACACTGTGCTATTATGATCAAGCTTTCTGTACTGTCCTGTTTGCTAACTGCTCGTACTTTTTCTCAAACACAGTAATGAGATAAATAGAATTTAATAGTAAGAACTCCTATTTTCCGTGTATGAGAGTTAGGGCTGCCACCTTTGGATGAATAAATTACGGGACGCTTGGAAAAAAATACAGTATAATCTGAAATAACCTAAAATGAAAGTAACTACTATAAAATTATGACTATTCGTACAATTTAAAACTCCATAATAATCAAGAACACACAGAAAACGTCTTGTTTGTGAATGATCACGCTAAAAAAAAACTACGGTAATTTCATAAGCACAGTTCGGTTTGTAGTATCTGCACTGCAATAAAAAGGCCTGCGTTAATTCAACACTTTACTGTGTTCCTGGGTGACCACTATTTTTTGTGTTGAATCAACACAACAAAAGGTGTTGATTTCGGTGATTCAACATAATAAAGATTGTCATGCTAGCATTATCACAGTACTGAATCGCCGAAATCACACAACAAACGGTGTTGATTTAACACAAAAAGTTATGGTCCACCTGGAACACCGTAAAATGTTGAACTAATACAGCTATTGTTTGCTGTGTATTAGTAACAAGAGGAAACAGAAGTAGCCTAGCAAGTATTATATCCGCACCCCAGGTCTTATGTTGGGGCCTGATAATGTGAGGAGAGTCTCCTCGCTAGTCTGTATACTATACAGTTAGAAAAGAGTACATCACTACTTATTTGCTAAAATTATTAATATTTTGAAAATATGTGTGTGAATTTACTACTTACAATACGGGACAACAACTGAAAATATACGGGACGCGTAAATTTTACCTAAATTCGGGACAGGTGACAATCCTAAGGAGAGTATTCATGTTTTCATACACTAAGTTTCGTATATTTTGTACAAGGGGTATAATTATAACTTACAATACAATATTTACTTACAAGTGCACTTTCGGCATCTAACAAAGGCAGCGTCAACACAGTTATTATAATGATTGCGCAGAGGTATCGCATTCTTCAGATGTCCTCTTTCATATGTAGATTTTTAAATTTATTTTTTACCCTTTAAGCATCGAAGGCTCAGGTCAGGTTAAGTATGCGGGAAGGAGTCTGCCATGGTCTAATTTGAAGGTATTGTCCTGGCATTTGCCCCGTGTGGCTGAGTAAAGGCTCAGGTAAAACATCAGTCAGGATGGTCGGCCACAGGAATTGAACTCAGGACCTCCTAAATGCGAAGCGAACGCTTTACGGCCACTCGGTCTCTCTTCCATCTGTTATTGTAGTATATAACACAATATTATCTTATAACCAGGGAATAGTCTACACTATATATCGTTTCGTTGTGTCTCTTTAAACAGCTTCTCATTCTCTCTCTTTTTTGTATGAATATGGTATACGATGTGTGAGTGGCTCTGTTGTCTGTCTCTCTCTATTTCTCTCTCTCTCTCTCTCTCTCTGTGAATATATGTTACTCTGTTTACGAAATTCCCTTTCCACAGGTAGAATAGTTACTAACTCTGGATCAATGGAAAAACAGTTTCTCCCTCTTTCCACCAAATCCCATTGTGGCAAGCGTTGTAAATTTAGAACTCACCGGGATCAGAAAATAGCTAGTGGATTAGTTTGAGGCAGAAATTACCCCGGTATCCAAAACCCTAACCTCAAATCATGTCGTTTCACGTTCTCCCCTCTTAACCATGTCGTGTACGGTGGTAACTGGTGATGGCAAAATTGCGGTTAAGCGTTTTCCGTTCTGTGTGTCACATAATTTCTGCATTTCATGGTTTCCCTCTAATTGATCCTCAACTATTTTCCATTTCAATTTACTTAGTGAGAATAATATTTTCTAAATATTTTGGAGCTTCTTATACTTGATAAAAATAAATCCATCCATTCATCTATCTCTATCTATTGATCGATCGTCAACATGCTGTTTTTGTGCTCTGAATTAGTATCCGAGTCAGGGTTCTGCGTGTGAGTTGGTTAATAATTTAGTAGCTAAGTGGTGTGTGAACAGTGTCTCTATTATTTGAATCATTTGTTATTTGTTATCACCTCAAAACTATCACACAGCTGCAATTATTATTAATATTTCGTTTTCGTCCGTATGCCTCGATTCACACACTCACACTTGACGACTACCACTAGTGTTGCAAGTGCACTATTATAACTCACAGCAGAATTTGTGAGCGCGTGTGTGTAAAATGAACATATTTTCCAGAAAATGTTAAATGAAAAGTAATCATTGTGAAAGACATGTTTGTACATATTAGGCGTTTACAAGCTGACCAAAAGGTTGTGCTGTCTAATGTAATTTTCAATATTTCTCCTGAAGTCATAGCACAAGCATTTTAATTTTATGGCGAACTAACCATTCGTCTTATATCGATAAGTAACTAACACTCTTAGGTATGTCAATGCATTCTTTCCGACGATTTGAGTACATGCTCGTTCCTCAGTCAGATACTGTTCTTATATATCTACCCGTCACTTTTGATACATCTATCATGTTGCTTAAGGTTATTACATTGTGAAGGAAGTGGTTAGTTTTTTTTATCTTTGTCCACAAAAGGTTACAGACGTACAGTAATTTCCAGAAAACAACATCGAAACTAGAAATGTTGGTATATTTTATCAGTTCAAAAATATCACCCGCACGTTGCTAACATAATGAGGAACTAAAAGCCGGTTATTATCTTTTCGTCATGTTTCGGGTACACGATTTAAACTTTGCAAATATGCGAGTACGGTAATGCCATGATGTTGATAACACAGCGTACTACATACTATTACGAATACAACCTTGCATAATAACTAATGGGTTGTGCATGTTAAAGAAAAACCCAAATACCTAAATGAAAGTTTAACGATGTTACGTTGGCGATGTTGTGTTTGTAAAGATATTTCTATTACCTTTGCAAATGTTTCTATTAAAACAATGTTATGTTTTTACGCAAGCAATGTCTATATTTTCGTACGTTCACTGAAAGATTATTAATCTGGGAAATTATTATGTCTCAATGATATCAAATGCAAATGTTCAAATTAAACAAATAGTATATACACAAAAGCAGTTTTGTGAGAAGCTACACAATTTAGAAATCAAAATGTTAATTATATTTAATCATTGTTACCTTTAAATGCCGGTGAAATATTTTGAATACTAATGAACATTAATCGACGCATTACGAACTTAAATTGGTGAAATGTTATTATACTGGTGTGTGTGTCACTGTCTTGTTCCGTAAATTTATTGTGATAAGTAGCCAATGATAGGAATATAAATGTTAGGCCGTAGTTATATCAGTGACGAGACATGAATCGATAGATGGCGAGGCTAAATGCTCGTCTAAACTAAGAACTTTGAATTACAAATATTTCTTTGATAAGATGATTTTGCATTGTAAAGAAGTGTAATAATTATTATGTAATATGGTTTGTCATGAGACAGGAATTGCGAAAACTTTCATTCATAATGGAAGATACTGTTTGTGAAGACAGAAGTTGTATGATGTACACAGGGGGATTATTAGATCGTAGTAAGGATTCAAGGAAGAGAAAAAAAAAGAAAATAATTATCTTCGAACTTGTACCTGATTTCCATTTGGGTTATACACCACTGGAGTGCAACACTCCTTGTTGGTTTATTATCGTCAACCCAAGATTATTCATAGAGGGGGACCTATCTTCTGCTCACTAGATGATCCATTATCTTCACGCCCGAAACCCGGTATAAGCGCCCTGAGAGATGTAAGGAATTATATTTATTAAGAGTTTCTAATATATTATATATGTTCATAGCTGAGAGAGCAAAATATATTTACAAGCTTAAGTAAGAAGCTTATTTATTTTATTGATATTAAAGCATTAAACAATAGTCTACGATTTAACACCCTTGTAATATGCATTTTTAAAAGTGTAGAGAAAATGAAAGAAGAAGAAAATCAACGTTTAGCGGATTGCTCAAGTAAAGAAAATGAATCATGTTTTAACAGTGATTGTGGTTATTGTGTTTCCGAAAGTGAAGGTGACAGGATGTTTAATGAATCATCTCACACTATTACTTGTTCTACTCTTTTATCATCAAGTATAGAAGGTATATTTATTTTGGGCAGTGATTCAATTATAAGTGTGGAAGGAGATATTAAAATTCCAACTTCAGTTTTATCTTAAAGTGAATTGAAGAAATGTGTTACAGAGGAAATTATTTTCATAGATGAAAACGATGATTTTATTAAAAGTAAAAAAGAAAGAAGAAGAGGAAAATGTAATTATTCAAGATTCTCATCCTTCAAACTTGATTTCATGTTCATGTGAAAATACTAAAATTGAAGAGAAGTGTATATATGAGGCTATTAAAAATTGGAAATATAATGATCCCCTGCGCAGCGTGTTTCCATAAGATAGATAATTTTACTTGATATCTATGTATTATTTATTCTGTAGGTGGTAATCAGAAAACAGTAAGGCCCTCGTGGAAAATTTTATTAGATTCTATTAATCTTTTTGAAATTTATACTACTTATTTATTAAAACATGAACATTTTAATAATAATGTAGATACTTTTAAATACAGTTGACGTCCCATACTTATCACTAAAGTGGATTATTTAACTGGTATATTAATTCAAAAGGATGTAGATACGAATATAGTGAGTGAGTGAACCTTTCATCTCCAGAGTATTAACACTTAATTCACTATATGAAAAGCTAAATTCTTGTAAGTATTCATACTAACTATGTATATTTTCTATAGAGGATAGTTTGTATATCTTGTTCAAAACATGAAAAATGAGTTGAAAGATAGTATATTCTTAATTTTATTTTAATGTACACTTTTATGAAAGAAATGTTAATATATTTTCCATTATCATTATCAGGAGAAAGAAAACAGTTATTATTATTTTGAATTAGGTTTATAAGATTATTATAAGTGAAAGTAGTTCCCTCTGCTTATGGAAATCAAGAAAAAATGTTTGAAATTCATACAATGATTCTACTTTCATAAAATTAAAATGAAATAATCCTATTCCTTTTAGTTAATAAGTTTAACTAGAAAATGTTATTTCCTTTCATTAAGAAATTTTAAAAGATAATAAACTTTAAGGTTATTTTTAAGAAAGTAAATATAAACTGTCTCAGTTGTGTATACATTATTTTACATTCTTAAAATTTAAAACGTTATTAATTTTATGAATTCAAAATTGTTTTATCTGTATAAGATGAATGTAAATTTTAAAAATGCAACATACACGATTGAACAGTTACGACGGCGGTATGCGGTTATAAACGGGTAGGCATTACCGGGTGCGTGGCGGTACGCTTTCCGAGGAAGCAGGCAAAAGAAACCTGAATGGCGCAGGCCGAAAACGGGTACGCTTTACCAGGTGCGTGGCGGTACGAAAACGGCGCCAATTATTAACGTTATTGGCGCGGTGCGAGGCGGAACGGTGCTGGGTGGTGAGACGCACACTAGAAAATAAGATGTGTTTTATTCATTACATTTGTGTTCATTTTGAAATAGAAAAGTCTTATATTAATTAGTTCTTATGAGTGTAATACCCGGAAAAAGATTTTCTCCCTTTTCAGAAATTTACGATCGCTTTCTCTAAAGTAGTTTTAGTTACTCTTATATTATTCATAACGTTAGAGAAATGCTATCTTTTAATAAACATGAAGGATGTGAGATTTATTCTTTCGCACCTTTGGTACTCGTTATTATATTCTGTGTTAATAGGTGTGAAACAGGAAAAACGAATTCCTACGGACATCTAAAGATAAGAGAAATAAGAGACAGAGAGAAAGAGATTTTTTTCTTCTTTTACACCTTTGGTTTTTAATTTACCTTTTAAGTTATCCTAGCTTTCATATGTATTTATTAATTTTATAATTAAAAATTATATGATCAAGCATGTTCTCCTGAGCAAAAAACTGGGAAACATGAATATTTGAATGAGAAAAAAGAAGAAGGAGAACATTCATTTTCCTCTAATTTATAATAAAAGGAAGATCTGTTATAGGAAGTTGCAAGTAATTCATGTTCATATAACAAAATATAAAAGAAATGATTTTTCTTTCACACTTTTAGTGCTTCGAAGGGAATTAATAAAGTTTAAGTATTTTTTACAATACCGTCCTGAGCATAAAAAATGTGGGAACGAAAATAAGAAAGGTTGAATAAGCATTTAAAGATATATACGGAACCGAATGTTTAAGAAGATTTGTGTTCTACAAGTTTTTGTAATTCTGAAGAAGTTCAGCGAATATCTAAAGATATGATTGGGAGAAAGGGAGAGAGAAAAATATAAGAAATTCTAGAAGTATCATGTTCTAACTTGAAAAATGTTGGAGACAGAAATAAAAGAAGGGTTCTAAATTTTAATTGAAAATTAAAGAAGGTCCATTATAGAAAAAGAATGCTAACGAACATTTTAATAGGTGAGAAAGAAAGAAAGAATAATGTTCTAGAAGCCTTCTATTCAGTTTGAAAAAATTTCCTCTTCATGAACATAAAAATAATGTAGGTTAACCACGATCGCCGCAGGTTTGAAGAATGTAAGAGACTAAAATAAAAGAAGCTTAAAGAACATCTAAAGATGTAAGAAATGAACTGTTCCTCAAAAGAAGGTGATCAAGAATTTTTACACGTGAAAATAACTACGCATGTATAAAACATGACCCCCGGGCAGAAAAATGCGAGACACTTCTCCAAGAGAAGTATACTACCACGGTTACGCGGAAAGTGTGCTCCTTCCTATAAATAAAGCAATTATCCTCTTCATTATGTTTATGGATAGCATGTATTAGCAGTTATAACGAAGGAAAAATCTAAATGTGCATTCAGCTTATTTTATATTTTCAGAACATGAAAAGATGTGAGATTTTTTCTTTCGCACATTTAGTACACATTATTATGTCCTGTGTTAAGAGACGTGAAATATAAAGATGAGCTCCTACGAATATCAAAAGATGAAGCAGAAAGAAAATTTTTAATTCTTTCACACTTTTTGTGCTCTACGTAGGCGTGAACATCTAAAGATCAAAACCTTAAAGTTAGGTTACATTAGCATGAAAAGTTCTATCATCACACTTAGAACATGTACAGTTCTTTAAATATTTTCCAATAATAATACATTGTTTTACTATTAGAGTTATCTGTCTCACTTAAAAATTCTTCTTTCACACTGACTAATTTCAATTTGAGTATTTTATTCTCTAAAATAAACGGGAAATTAATTTCAAATTTAAGATATTAGCTTTATAACAGAATAACGGAAAACATAATATATACTACAAAGGTCATTGCTTGTGAAATACATTAGATCATTTTCTTTTCTGTTTACACATACTTTCTCTTAATTCAGGAGAAATTCTCACTTAATGAACATCACAGTTACTGTCCTCCTCTTACGGAGAAAATCAGAAGTTCTCGGAGATATTCGTATTATTTAACAGTAAGCGGATTTCACTTTCAGATATACATTAGTTCTTTAAATTTGACCTTTCAAATTTTTTGCACCCTCCGAATGAGAGGTGAACATAATCTTACATTTTTAACTTTTTACTTTAATTGTTAAAGAGGCTAAATAATGAGGGACCATGGTTTCTCAACTGTTAGAGCCCACAACTCTGGTGCTGCTAACAGTTGTTAAATTTAGTTTTTAGGTACTTTAATTTTTAGTACTTTTTCATTTTACCAATTTATTCCATTATTATTGTCATCATCCATACAACCTAAGCCATAGTTCTCTAAAGGCCTTAAAATATGATCAACATTCAAATAATGAGAAAAGTCTTTGTGGTAATCAATTACTTTGTGTGCATCATTCAAATCTATTCCTTAAATAATATATTTAATTCACACATGCGATTAAACGTTATGGTCTTAGAAGTCGAAAGTTTGAAAGGAATCCTTACTAATATAAAATAAAATTAATATACGGTCCTACCAATAATAAGAAACACACTGCGCAACTTAAATTTTATTTCCTGAGAGCTAGTGGCTGTTCTTAAAGTATTTCGTTTGCTAAATTTGAAAATATAATTTGTTTTTCTCTACAAACTTTTAATTATCAGAAAAACAGATACTGATTAGAAAATGGGGTTAGTTTACACATATTAGGGCACTTCCCTGCATGGAGTTTGCACCGCTGGAGTGTACAGATGTAGTTCAGTGCTGCCAGAGGAGATCCTAAAACTTGTAAATATATTATTCCATCCAGGAAATGAAGCACAAGTGACTTTTAGAATTGATCATAAAATGTAGACTTTTGTACACTTAACACTCAATATTAGCGTAATAATACGCGTATTTAGTTTCTATATCGAGACCTTTCAATTGGAATGGACAGCTAATTTTTGTGTATGACCTATTATTATGACTTTAATTCTCCTAAGGAATTTTGAAGGTAGGTTTCTTTATGATCTTATTATCAGTTTTATTGTACGGCTGATAAAGCGAAGACGTCGATCCCACTGTTATGGTATATGTTATTTGCTGAGAATCTTAAAGATGCGTTAACGGGTACATTTACCACCTCAATGCCATTTACTTTACATACAGTTTCCCGTAAATTACATGGCAATACAAGTTACTGTTATATTTATGTAACATTATCTGTACATTTCTCCTACTTGTCTGTTACACTATTAGTTTACCTATTTCTTAAAATCTAAGTCTGCTAGAAAGAAATGGATTTCATAACCTGTATGAAATACCCCAGTTGCACACTTAAGTTGAAAATACGTAAATTAAACGTTAGTACATAAAGATAATTTTAACGTTATGAATGTAGGGAAGTTTCCGCCTGTTTAATAGTTCATGGTCTTTAGGTGTCTGAGGCTCAGGGCCAGAAAACGTAAGGGAAAGGATGTGAGAAGGTTTTAAATCGAGCAAGCATTTACTTTTCTTCTGGTTTAGACAAGTATTAAATAAAGATTGAAAAGAAATATGTTGAAAGCAAGAAGCGGACGAATAAGAAGCGGGTTCAGTTAGCGCAAACAGATTATGGTTACTGTTTCTAAGTATTCAACTTCGTAATATGCTTACGTTATAACTACACAAGTCATTTTCTTTCCTTACTGCAAATGTTAATTTTTTTTCTCCCAGCCCAGAAATCAGCACTGTTCAGCACTGATGTAAATTCAATTTTATTTAACACCCTCCGTAGTAGCACGCATACGTTAGTCCTGAAATATAATTTTAACATGTTTACACAGAAACGGATCTAGAATTTGTTTCGGGAAGTGACGTATCCACACAGAGAGCGCTGGTGCCGCCGTTAAGACAATTAATTTTAAGTATATTTTAAAGCCATTTGTAAATAATCAGCTCAGGCTGAATGGATAATAATGGCATCAAAAAGTGTAATCCAAATGAAAGAACCCGGACAAAACCCACGCACCCAATGTTCGTCCTTTAAAAGCTCACATGACACGAGTTGAGTCAATCCTGTTTGGTAGCCTGCGGCGATAAGGAAACGACTTTAAGGTTTCGGGTTTGATGGATTTAATAGCTAAGGGGGAAATTGTGAGGGGTGGAAGTTCAAAGCTACTAAACTGGTCCATATAAAAATAAAGTTAAAATTTCCACGAGCTAGTTCAAACCGAAGACTCCGCGCAGTAGAGCTACGACTTGAAAGTTTTGAATTTTAATCCCGGCAGGGACAGGGCTGAGAATTTTAATAGCTAAGGGGCAAATCGTGAGGGACCGAAGTCCAAAGTTAGTAGAGTAGTCTATATAAAAATAGTTAAAATTTCCACGACCAGGGTGAAAACAAGGACTACGCGCACCGGAGCAAAGATTACGTTAAGGAAGAATATCTTAAAGTTATTATATAGCATTGTTTTAATAATTTATCTAAGAAAAAACTTAGTATAGTTTCCGAGCATTTTTAAAAGAATTTTATCAACTATTTTATTTATCATATTTAAATCCCATAATAAAACTTGGTAACATCTGTGATAATATAATAAACCTTATACGAAAAATAGCAATTTAGCCAGAAATTAATGAAAAGGTACATGGTCTATGTGTCAGAATTTTGCCTTTTCAAAAAAATGTTAGATCAAACCCTGTTTCTGAAGAGGGTCCACAAGATTCCGGGTAGAGATATAAATTTGAAATGTTTACCTTTAAGAATCTATGCTTCAGTGAAGGATAGGATATGGAAAACGATTGGAAAAGAAGTCGTATAGGGCCCAAGTTAAAGGTACCATCTCCGGTGTGTGACTGAGACAAAAATCTGAAAATTCCGCGTTCAAGACACTCGCTTTCAAACAATTGTTATACATTTGAATAAAACAATCAATCAGTGGGGGTAAAAATAAAAGAAAACCTAGCTTGAATTATTCACATACAAGAGATTTAACTGTTTAAAATATATATATTAAAAATAGAACATGTTAAGGAACAAAATTATTTCACTTCTAATGATGTTAAAACTAATCTACTAAGTGTTACCCTACAATCAATACATTTGTGTTCAATATTTTATAATTTAATCCTCTACCGTTTAACCTTACAAGATGGAAAAGGAGATGCCTTACTCGAAGCCTGTAACCTGTTTCTCTACTAACATGGCAATACAACCACAATAACCAAGTTAAGTTCCATAGTATACCATCTAAATACCACTATCTTCGTATGTCCAATGTATTCTTTCCATCGCACGAAATTTCGATGCTGCTCTTGCAAATTCAAGCCTAAAGAGTTCAAACTTTAGAGAAAAAAGTTCATACGTATTTTAAGACTTCAGTCCGTGCGAATTGTTTATTTTAGTTTCATTGTATTATGCAATACTAATAGAGCAGAGCTTCAAAGTAATATAAAGAGTTGGAGAAACACACGGGCGTAAAATTAGTATAACAGGACTGGACATTACTGAAATGGAAATGCTATGCTGGATTTGTTGGACAATAAGAAGAGAGAGAGTGAAAAAGATGAGGAACAACCTATTTTGTACAATTATCTAAAAAGATACAAAAAACTGCAGTAGTATATTCACATGTGATGAGAAGAACAAATGATTATGCACTCAGAAGAGTGATGACAATGGAAGTGGAAGGCAAGAGAAGTAGAAGAAGGTCACGGAGGAAATGTTTGAATAGGGTAGCGAAGGAACTTGTGTGAAAAGGTCTGTTAGAGGAAGAAGTTCAGGACAGGACTTTGTGCAGAAGACTCGTAAAAATGTTAAATCCTCATTGGCAGGAATAGATAAAAAATGTTAGTCTTAAAATCACTTCCTTGTTATTATAGATATCCAAACTTATAATAATAGAGCTGTTTCAACAATAAAACAAACGTTATTTATAAAACTTTTAAATTGGTTATGAAGTTTCTTTCCTAAAAGTTAAAACTCTCTAGATTTGAATTTCTACGAGCAACATTAACATTTCATGAAACAATAAAAATACATTAGACATATATAGAGCTCAGTTACGAGACTGCGCATATATACTACCGCCAGGCTTCGGTAGCGAGCACTCTATTTTCATTATGATTGTTCTTTTCGAAAAATGCGGCTAGATCTTTGGAGCTTTACAGCTGTTAACATTTTGATTGTGGCCTAGAGTACTGAAGTCGGAATAAGATAGAGGGGAAGGGGATATTGCAACTGATCTTAATGAAAGTTTTGATTCGTAATAATTTAGATTATATCTTGTTGTAGAGTCAAACTCTTTACTAAAATTTGATTTCACCACCGGGAATTGAATTCAGGAGTGTCTAATTTGACACACTAAGGCAACAGAAGAATTGAAATCAAATATAGTTTTTGTCTTTTTAAATTGAATTACATTTTATGGTTGCAATTGCTAAAATTATTTTCAACCCTTTACAATGTGAGACGATTTCTTTAGCATTAACTACAGCGACCTGTCACATTTGGAATTAAACCAATACTGTTGGCTATTACTGTTGGCCGTGAACGGAACTCGAACTTACCTGCCTACAATTTCTTAATATGGACTTGGGGGATGCAGGCTCAATTACTTATTAATATACTGGTGAAGAACGCATATTTTTTATTTATAGTCGTATGTCTGTTAATTTTTACCTTCCGTACCTGTCTTAGAATTACGAAGCACACCTTGATACTCAATTTGATTGTAATAGATAGGTTAGAGTAGGAATTTGCCAAATTTTCAGAGAACAGTATGATTGCTTTCATTTTTATTGATAGCAGTTCGTGAATTGCATCATAATGTTGGATAAACACTGATTCGGACTCAGAGTCCTTGTAAAGATCCATGAAACCGAACCCGAGATCATTGTCACTTGTGTTTTTCACCAATTATACACAGAAGCTGTTTGTAATTAAATATAGTTTGAGTTCGAAGTAGTTAACATTTTGTTATAATTGAATTATTTTTTCTCAGAAGTGAGGTAATTATTTGTTTGTACAAAGTGTAAAAGAATTACTGTTTAAACAATGTCGTATACGATTGACTATTGATTAAGGTTTCTCACTAAAAAAAATCAATTGTTTTTGCTCTTATTTTAAGGAAAAGAACACTTTAAGCTGCCAGCTATTATTAAGATATTCAGTATAGTTTCGTGCTGAGTTACATAGCTTAGACATAGGAATTACAGTTATAACAATTTAATCAATAGTTAGTAAGGAATAGACTGTTCAAAGATATTTGTAATGCAGAATTTGCAGAATATTCATAGAATATACTTTGAATATTCCTGGAATATTCTCAGAAATATTTGAAGAATCATCCTTATCTCAAATAAATCGTTAGCAGAAAGTATGATAAATAATACATTTTGAAGTTCTCCTCATAACTTAAAAGTACCATAGATATGAGGCGTAGATTGAGAATATATCTCTAAACATATTTCAAGAATCCATTAATGAAAGCAAGTTTTAAATATATGATTTTGTAGATTATTCTGCTTCTATGCAGTTAGGCCTAGTTGCGCCAAACTAAAAGAATAGAAACTATCATGTTTTTTATGTATAAACACTGCAATTGTCAGCTTATTTTATAAAAAAAATATTGTTTACCTGGGTAAAGCTATCAAGCGATTGTAGCCTCTATGCGTTATAGTAGGTTTAAGTTGAGGAAGAACACCTTTTATGATACAAAAGAATAGAATACCAAACCTTGTCAGACTGTAGAGACATAAGCTGGACTGCTGAACTATTGGAATAGACATATTGTATATACACTTATGAAAATGATAGTTTGATTTTTTTTGAATATTCATGTATTCAAGTTGTATTTCACTGAATGTAACAGATATCTGAGACTTTATGTAAGCAATGGATTTCGAGTCAAATTAAAATGGAACATGTAGCTAACGCAGTTTTGTGAAATTCCAATTTTCTAGTATCTTTCAATGTAATCGTATGACTGCATAAATTTTAGGAGGGAGATACGAACTTGTCTTTTAGTTATCATCAAAACCAGTGTTTTTTTCAGATAAAACTTTTCGGATGGGATCATTTATTTATTTTACTTTTAGAGAACTTTTGCTGTGTATAATTTTCATGTAGGCCACGACAGGTTAACGGTGTAGATCATCAATGCTATCTTTGTATATAAGCTATGTATTACTTGCTCAGAACTGAAATATTCTAGTTCAGTTTTGAGATAGTTTGTCTTCGTGGACGGTTATTAGTTCGAAAATATTAAATTTCTTCAAATATATTAGCATGATCATATTCAGCCATTTTCTCTTTGATGACTTTATTCTTCTCATCTCTGTCGATTTCCTTATTCCTGAAACCTTTGAAAGATAAAGTTTGTTTCAAGAAAATTTAAAATAGTAAAAATATATTTTGTCTTCATCTCTACGAATACAATATAATAGTTTTATAGTTCTTCAAATGTGGAAATATAAAAAAACTTTACACTTTCCTGTTTTGACGCATGACAGCCTATAACTACAAAACGAACCATCTCCTCGCCTATGATTTCTTTGGCGCCTTAATTAGCGACTTTGAAACTTTTATTTAGCCTGTTTTAGCGACTTTGTTTTGCTACTCATGTGATGCTTTTTCTACCTCTGCTGTTGTCAACTGATCGCAGCGGTTTTTAACAATTCCTTATGTCGTTGGCCTCTGTCACTGTTGCTGCTAACAGTTCTACATCCCTTTTGTGGTATAGTAAGGCAATGACGCCTTTCATGTGCAACTGTTTTTAGTTTAAATATTTTTTTTAAAGATTATCGATGTGAGAAATACTTAACTAGTTTCAGATAAATATTTTGTGTATTCAATCTCATATGATGACGAGGGGGAGAGATACTAGTCTTTCTAAGCTTGGAAGAATAAGATTTTTCACTAGCAATTGAAAGAGTGAAAAGTAACTATATGTGCGTTATGTTCTAAGAAAACACATTTTATCTAGATATAATAATTGGTACTTTTATTTAATGTAATACTGATTAAAATTTCTCCTAGAGAAAGAAATTCGTTTATTGATCACATTTTAATCAGTTAAATCTGTGAACTGTAGCTACTACTGCACAACAGTTCCCGCATTACATTACAATCCTTGATGAATACTCTCTTGCAGAGTTAGGAATCAAACACAACGAGTCACCTATTAAAACCTGCTGTAGGCCATTAAACAAGTTTAACTGCAACACGTCTGAGTTCTATGCATACGATTTCAGGTGTAATTTTTCGCCTGGACTTAAAATTTCACTATCATTTTGAAGGAGGAATTTAAATAAGAGAAGAAGAGGTAACTTTTCCATACTTTGAAGATAATTGAACATTTTAAAAGGCGCCAGACACAATATTTTTCATATGGGAGACGCAAGGTTAACGATGTACATCATTAATGTTATCTTTGTATGCAAATGATGTATTGATTTATAAGAGTTGTATTACTAGATTTATATTTTTTCTTAAAAGTGGAATATTCAAGTTCAGTTTCTAAATAGTTTATCTTGGAGAACGTTTATTGTATTGGAAATGTTAAAATTCTTCAAATATATATTAACATGATCATATTCAGTCATTTTCCTTGGTCCTTTTCCTTTTTCCTTTTCACTTTTATAGGTATACTGCTAAGCTCATTCATGTAGCTTGTGAAAAAGAAATTTTCTTTGAATGAAATTCAAAATAGCGAAATTGCTTTCTAACGCCGTCTACACAAATATAATATAGTAGATTAGTCATCTAATCATGTGATTGACCGTTTCAATCTTTGTCATAGTCTTAATTACATTTTTTGTTTGTGCATAAGCTTATTCAGTTCTTTGTCTCTCTCTCCATTATTATTTGTTCTTAAATGACTTTTATTCTTTACTTCGTTTGTGCATTCAATTTTGAACTTTTACATGCATAAATTATTTTAAGACCCAGTGATTATAAACATTACGCATAAGAGAGTTTACTAAAATTTGAGCACCATGTTTTTTCCTTATGGGAATCTGCAGGGTACAACATATTTGTATAAAATTCTTTTTTAATGTATAAGGAGTGGCTGAAGGGCAAGCAGCTAAGTTGCACTAAGAAAATTAATAAAAGGACAGAGGCAAAAACAAAGGAAAGAAAGAAGAGAGACAGAGAGAGAGAAAGAGAGGAAGTCATTTAATAGGATCGAAACTAAATTAAAAATTAATAAGAACGAATTATCCTCTAACAGCCTCCAATATTAATAGGAAGGATTTACTCAGTTTATTTTAAAATATATATATAAGTTATGAACAGGTACTTTATAAAATAAGATATGCAAAGGCAAATTTGATGAACCTCGCTTTTTGAACTTGCAATATTTTAAGAAATTGTTAACTGTAATATAGTAATATGAGATTATTATTTGAACTTTTACTTATTATAAATTATTAGGGGCGATAAGGAGTACTGCTACAAGTTGGTACACTGAGTTTGACTCTATCTATACATTTCAGCGGAAGATTAAACGATGCAAAACCGTGTGAGGTGACATTGACCGGGACGCCAATTTGCATCAGCCGAGTGTCATTGAACCGCTGCACACTGAACAAAGTGACATTGCGCAACGCGTGGTATAAGTGTATATGTTTCATTGCTATCAGAAATTTACTTTCTTTTATCATCAAATATTTTATTCATATACATTAAACAGTAAATATTTTCGGTTAATAGTGAGCGTTAAATAGTAAAGAGCTGAAATTATGTTTAAGAATATACTCTTCAAAGATTTTCGTAAGTTGATCATTTCTAGAAGAAATAGTTTCCATCTGCAGGATGTAGAAAAATAGAATATGTAATCATGTGTAATATTTTGGTATAAATCGCATGATGTAAAATAAAATAACACTACTTGCTTTATTATGATTTTAAAACCTATAAAAGATAATTATACATTCGTAAACTTTAAAATTTAGGAATATAAAAGTGTATTTATGAAAATATAATTATCTCATAAAATTTCAGGTCGTATTACTATATATGCGCAATATCCACATTTTCTCTCTAAGTAGCATACGTTAAGCGTTTTACTATTCTCATGTATTGTACAGATTGATCAGCTTACGTTCATATTTTATCTCATATAATTATAAGAAAAGTTTCTTAAAACCTCCAATATAAAAATTATTAACTTTAGAATATTATGGAAAAATTCAATCTTTAATCTATATATTCCAGAATTTCAGTAATAATATTATTTTTCTCAATTCAGCAAACATAAAGTCTTTTGATATTAAATTTCTTTTTATTTCAATCTGTAAGGATATACTAAACTTTTTTGTACAAAAAGTATACATAGATAATATTTTAATACTTCCAACTTTCCTCAATCATATTAAATCTATATGTTCACACTTTCAATCACTAGAAGGCATAACTTTAATATATTTCTGAATTATTAGGTCTCTCAGAAGTAATTCTTTATGTATAAGCGATCACCGCAAAAATATTCAAAAATATTAATACTAATAAATATTGATCTCTCGAAATATAGCTATAGAAAATTCGGAAAATGTTAATAGGATGCATAATCACTTATGCATCCATGTATGTCCTCTCACAACATATTCTTCATCGACTGAACTAATACAATTATGATACAGATCATTACAAATATTATAAGATCAGTAATGACAGACTAATGATACATTTTTGCTTTCCAAATTTGCAATGCGTTCAAGAATACATAGTTCATTAATTATATTTTTCACACAACGAAATGAGTTTCCACCGTTAGAAATAATCTACTTTTATACCTAAGAAGGATCCGCTGTATTATATGTCCGTCAAACCAGTTTCACCTTCCTCTGCACATGAATATTCACAAACATAATCAGAACTAAATTCATCTTCAACACATGATGGTAATTCACTACGAGAAGAAATAGCTTGAATATATAACATGGTATCTTGATTCTAATGGATGTTAGAAGGTTCTAGTAAGTCATCTTAACTTGTAAAACACATATCACTAATTTTCGCTCCCATAGTTTAAACACGATTGAACAGGAAAATATTTTTTCAGATGTACTAACACGTTACAGTTTATTCTGAACATAAAAAATACCAATGAATTCCATGTTTCCCTCAGCAAACATCAAAAGACGTTGAACAAATAAAACTTGTTCAACATGACATATTCTATCTTGTTCTTCTAAGGGGTTAACAACTTTCTCCTTCCTCCCGAGCACGACAGGAGCGAAACAAGGAAAACTCCGCATCGACTTATTTTAAAGAAAGAAATTCCTGTGAACACCTGCACAGAGAAATTCTTGGGAAAACCGGTATGTGCTAACACGCTCCGAGCATGAAAAGAAGCAAAACAATATGTTCTGTCTTGCTTCGCGTCGACCCTTTCTTCAAGTAACAAAAATATAATTCAACTGGCCCTGATGTCAATCCAGCAGCAGACATAAAGACAATTCTTGCGCCCACCTGCAGTCAAATTCCAGCGGGTATCAAGGTGATGCGAAACAACAAAAAAACATGTTCTTGAACATAAGAATGTGAGAAACAAAAATAAAGTAACAAGTCAAAACATCTTTTATTGATTCTTTGTTTGATTAAAAATTAATAAGTCGATTGCTGGTCTGTGTATTAACGATAGAAAATTTAAAATTATATTATATTTTAAAAACTTATTTTTGTATTTCATAAAGTAAAACTGTCTTCGATAACTATTTTGTTAAAAAGTTTAAAAGAGATTTCACTTATTTACATTAGAATTCTTACTTATTTTTAACGAATTAAAAATTCAACGTTTTAAAAACTTTAATCAATGTTAGAAAGTTTTAAAGAACAGTTTGTTATGTTTGAGTTAAAACGAAAAATTCAAAAGAAGATAATGAAATTTATGTAACTTAAAATTTTCAATAATGATTCTTAAATTATGATTTTATTTCTTTTTATCTTAGGATAGTCATGGAAATAAAGAAAGTTGTGATTGCTAATACCGTGGAAGGAGATGAAGAGTCCATTACCAATCTTGAAGAGATATAGGGATCTATGTTATGTGTTTCCACTAGTACTTCTCGTGATAATGCTAGTGCAGTAAAGATTGGAGATTTATTTGAGAGTAATGAAGACAATGTATTAAATAAAGATATGATATCCAATGAAATTGTTAGTGTGCTTTCATCTAATGATGGACTTCAATCTCTATTTGTTAGAGAAGTTCTCGATATTTTTTATTTAATGAGAGTCTTACAACTGACTTAGAATGGTGTTATTGTTCACCAACTTGTGTGGATGGTAATTGTTTTTGGAAGGCAATGAAGGAGTATTCTATGAATCTGCAGAAGGCGTTATTACGTGATGGATGTCTCTTCAATTTTCATCAAGAACAATTGGATGCATGTAAAATGGAAGAAGAAAGAATTTTACGTGCTCGTGCTGTAAGTAATATTTTAATATAGTATACGCCATGAGAATTCAAAAGGAACGAACAGAATCTTCAATGATGGGTTTAGATATTTTGTAAATAAGGAATCTGTAGAAATTGAAGGTTAATTATTCATAAAAGATCATTTTTCCGGTTTCAAGTAGTTGAATGCACTTGTTCAATTTTAAATTTCTTTCTCAATCTTAGGTTAAAAGGGATTATGATGTATAAATTTATATTTAATAAATATGAAGTGAAATAGGGATTAATTTACTTCTGATGGAATTTCTTGAAATCATCGGACAATATAATATTTTGTATATTTCTGTTCACTTCCTCAATCTTAGGTTAAAAAGGGATTATGATGTATTTATTGATGTTTAAAAATATGTAGTGAAATATGGATTAATTTACTTCTTATGGAATTTCTTGAAATCGTCGGACAATATAATATTTTATATATTTCTATTTTACTTTATTTAACTGAAAGAAATATATAGATCACACATTTTCTATTTTCTTTTAACCCCAAAGAAGTCATTAGTAACAATAATTCTTCGTCTCCAGTTTAAAATGTGAAAATGTGTTTCAATTCTCTTAATTATTATTATCATCTTACAAATAGGAACGTAAGTATAATGAATGAGTGAAATTATAATTACTAGGTTTTAACTATATACATTTAAGAATATTTAAGTATACATTTTCTAAAATTACAACTAATATTAAAATTATTTTAATATTTTTTTTATTATTTACTAAGTTACTCTTAAAACATTCAAAACCAAGTTTTATTTTGTAAAATTAAATTTTTAAGTTTATTGAATAGTAAATAATTTTTGTTAAGCAAAATTTTACTTTGCTTATTTTCTTTCTGTAACTTAATTACTTTTATTTTTAGAAAGTTTTTAAAATTTACAAACTAGCCTTTTCTTAAAAGTTTCAGAAGAGAGATAGATTTGTGAAAATAAAATTTTCGACTTTAATAATTACGATTATTTTTAATTAATCAAACTTTATTTCGTTGATATTCTTTCTGTTTCTTATTTGTTTTTGCTTAAACAGTTTTGCTTTTTCTTAAAAAATTTAAGGAACAAAGTATTACTTTTGTGAAATTAAATTTGCAACTTAACTTATATGTTATACTTAACAAAGTCTAATGTAACTTATTTTCTTTTCAACAGTAAAATTTTAAGTTATTTATTTCGCACTTAGAGTTTATCAAAGTAATTTCATTTGAAGAAATTTTATGTAAGTTAATTATTAGAAAACATTTTAGTGAAATACATTACTTAAACAAAAGTTTAATAAACAGTATAATAAGTTTTACAAAATAATATATTAGTTAAAACATTTAAAATTAATGAAAGTAATTTTATTTGAATTTTGATGTAAGTTAATGATTATAAAATATTTTAGATAAGTAAAAGTTCAATAAAAAGTATAATGTGTTTTACAACATAATATTTTAGTTAAACAAGAAACAAGGAAGTTGTTTAAAATTATTTTTACTTCAAGGAAATTATATGCTTCAGCGAAAAAAAAGTTGTTTTAAATCATTTCTTCTTCTGTAAGTTATTTTTTACTTAAACAAAAGTATTTACTTAAAACTTTTCCTTTTAAACAGAAGTATTCCAACTTTAATATTTTTAAAATTAAAGTATCACATATCACATAAAACTAATTCACATATTTTATCTATAAATATTTTTTTCTTAAAGTAAATAAAAAATTCATTCATTTTATGGATAAATGAAAAATCAGCTTCTATAAAATTTATACAAATTTATTTTATACTTGTAATGTAGTAGTATAATAGTGTATGTATGTATAATAACAAAATTATAATTTTATCTTGAACAAATCTTCCACAACTTTTGAACTCTGCAAGTTTAACCAGTATTGAAGTTGCATTCAGTTTCTTACAGCGCTTAGTTCAGTTACTTAGGTATATGATAAGTACAACACTTCGAATTGACATTAAAATTTAATGAAGTTAGCGAAGGATAACCTTCATCATTCCCATCTTTTATATTCTTTAGTTGAAACAGCTTTTGAATTCATTGCAATTTTTCAGTAGCTTTACAGTAGCTTACTGCATCAACTTCTACACACAGTTGCACAATCAAGTGCCCTATATGACTCAGCTACGGCAAGGGCCTTCTAGATCACTATTCGCTCGTCAGATGGTGTCATTGCAGCGGTCATCGCACATACGACATTACTTATAGGATAATCCGTTTGCAAAAATTGTCAGTAACGTTCTGAAAAGAAGGCCTAATGTAGGCCCAGCAAAATTTTGCTTTTGTGGATCCACTGGACGTCCTATGGACATAAAATGAGACGTCCATTGGACGTACGTGCACCTGTTACATCCCATCGGTTAAAATCCGTACTTGTCCATAATCGTACCTTATATGAACATCCACTGGACATAACCATCGAGTCTACTCTGGAAGTCCAATGGACGTCCCTTGCCTTCTCCATTGGACGTACTCCTCCTGTGGACACAAAATGAATGGTATGACTGCATCCAATGATATCCATAGGATGTACTTGTGCTATTTGGGGGTAGATATCAAATTGCAATCCAAAACTGAAAAAAAAAAATGAAATAACATAATGACATTAAGATAAGGGCCATGAAGGGATTACAATAAAGCATGACTGGGAGGGAGATATTTGTGACTAATCAAAATCAAATATTCGGCTGCACTTCGGATACCCTCCCTATTCATTAAAAGAATGAGGGTTAAGCTAGGTATTCTTCGGTTAGGTAAATCAGTGCTCGAAGTGCGTTAGAAAATGTAAGGGAACGCTTGGAGAAGTGAGCTAGAAAAGTAAGAGTAAGCTTGCACCTAGTAGTGGCGATTGCCTATTGAAAGTAACGGCAATGAGCTCCCATTGATAAAAAGGCAGGGGTACGCCGAATCCAAAATGAAATGGGTACGGTCATGGTCCCTCGTGCTCCTCCCCCTCTCACACACATATATACTTTGAGCACTGAGGTAAACTTAAATTAATTACTTTAGGTCATCTTTAATCAGATACAATGGTTTGATTAATTCTAAACCTGATCCGAAATTATTATTCCATCGAAATCGTTTCCTCATCTTGGAAGTATCTAAAGTGGACGCAAATATTCAATTTTATCAAACAACGCGCCATGGTCGAACTTTAGACAGTATCTTTACCAGATCGTTTAACTGGTGATAACATGAATCTTTAAGGTTAGAATACCTTAAAGTAGTTTTAAGATTATATGCATCAGTGGCGAAGTAAGCGCGGGGGGGAAGGGCAGCGGTTCCTCCGCCCGAGGACCCACCTCCCTAGGGGTCTCGCCGACACAATAATCGCTTGATACCGAGCCGCCGTAGCTCAGTGGTAGAGCGTTGGCGTAGAATTCGGGAGATCCTGGGTTCGATCCCAGCGGCCGACCATCCTGACAGGTTTTTCCAGGTTTTTTCCACAGTCACACCAGGCAAATGCCAGGATGGCACCTTAAATATCGGCCCTGGCTGACACCTTCCCGAATCCTTTCCCCTCCATGAGCCTCAGATGCCTAAAGGCCATAAATAAATTTCAAATGCAAATAATCGCTTGATAAAATTAATCATTGGAGCACGTCAATGGTGGTCGGTGGCGTAATAGCCTTGCCGTCTCAGGACTCTTACTTCTGTGCTTGACTAATGAGTTAATGACTCATAATCATGACTCTCCGCAATCTGAAAAACCATTCGCATGTATAGATTACGGCGAATGGCAGGAAGATATCTGTCATGGCACGTAAGCCCCCGTGCAGCCACTAGTTTTCATGAGGAGTTCGGAATGATAAAAAATAAGATATTCCGGCCAAAAGTAGCAGTGTGAGCTTTCTATTGTGTTCGTGAACGGGCATCAACCAAGTTCACTTGTCCCAGATTGCCTTCCGCCGCTACTGATATACAAAATAGTGATCACCCCGATTAGGCTGCACTTTTGGAATTAGAAACTTTCCCGATCCATTTACAATTAACAATATGTGTACGGTGATCTATTCATGAATGTTAAAATTTTAACAGGAAGCTTTGTACGTGGAATGGGAATGCATTAAAAATTCTTGTCAATAAGAAAAACATACCAAAACATCTTTCAGGATCTAATATGATAAATTGTCTTCTAACGTGTGTAGAAAGATACATAAATTATTCACTACTTTAAAAAACGAAATTTTATTGTATATAAGGTATACTCCCAACTTTGTGATGTATACATCACACTATAGCATAGAAGTACAATTGAGTCTAGAACCCCTTTTGTAATTAGTTTGTTTACTTGTACTGTAGAAATTTCGACTGATACAATACCCAATATTTATATATTTTAGGTTACCCTATTTAGGTCCTCAGTTCGCAGCGATCCTAGTGGAAAACCAGCGAAACATAGTGCATTAAGAGAACACATTTGGCTGCTTCGCTTCCTCACCTACTTATCTTACACCGTGATATATTCACGGGCTACAAGTAGTACGTTGAATTGTTAACAGATGGCAGTAACGAGCATTACTAATTCATACGCTTTTACTTGAAAAAATGCTTCACTAGCGTTCTTTAAAAAGAAGCATACGATTGTCGGATGTAACAGCCCACATTTCTTTTACGAAAAAAATAGGTAAATCGTTTTTAAATACAAGAGTTCTAGAGAGCATTATTAGTAGATATCTTATAGTTTAACCATGAAAAAAGAGCTACTAAAATTTAGTGTTGAAGCTACCAAAATATATCAATATCTTAAAGAAGTATTAAAAGTAAAAATAAATTTTAAGTGAATAAAACGAACTAAATAAGGTGTTAAGGCATACACAAACGCTATTCACCACTTGTACTATTTCTTTCGATCCATTTTTGCTATTTATTGTTAACAATACTAACAAATCAAATACCATCTGTATGTTGATGACAAGCAGTCGGCAGATTGATTACGTCATAACATGATGGCGTCCGATTAAGTGCAAGACTGAGACTGTTTCGAAGCAAGGTTTTATAACTCTTGATAAATGCATCACAGAGAGAAAAGAAAATGTTTTCCGTAGTCTACTTTAACAGAATATTTTTTATTGCAATAAAAATACTACCGGAAATGTCCATTTTTAACTAGACGGAAACATCGTTAATTAAGACACGTTGCAAACACTAAATTTACTTTGTACACTAAAAGTATGATGAGGTATCATAGTTTGTTTTAGTTTTTAATCATAAATATACAAAACGAGCTTAACATTTATTCTTATTTTTTTTCAATCACGAAAACTAGAATTCAATTCTTTTGGAACTTGCAACACACAACTGTTGTTAAAAAGGAAATGTATGCCATATCCAGTAAGTTCTAATCTTATCCTGGGATTTATGTAAATGTGCGAACACGTATGCTTTAACATGTTGTCAAATCCGACAGATATTCTTCCTCTGTATCTGAGAAGATGCACGTAATAAGTTTCAAATGGGCTCGTGACCCATTATTTCGTCATTGAAAAGCCATTTTCTAGTCATTCGATTAGCTATTCATCACAGAGGGATAAAGGGGAGCAAGATGAAGAGAGGGAGAAAGATGGTTAAGACCGAGTCGTAGTGGGGGATTCTTTGATCACATGCTTGAACTTGCTTTAGACATATTTCATGGGATCTCTAGTTTGAGAATCAGTATTCTCATTCTCTTGAGACAAGCTTAGAAAGGGAATGAGATTTTGGTACCGCTTGAACCGAAACTAATGCTCATAAACCAGAGCAGGCTTTCAATGTTCTTTGCTCGTTTCTCTGCTTTTGAGTGTTGCGTGTGGTATCTGAATAACGTGACAGGTTACGCGTCTTCGATACGTATTATTTCAGCTCTGTAACTTCTGCTGAGAGGACAGTAAGAGCGCAGTAAAGTAGTTATCCTCTTTGTGTCATTTTCTTCCATTTTTTCCATTTTCCACGGCTTTTCCTTTGTTGCTCACTGTAGAGTTCTCTTCTAATAACACAGTTATTGTCGTGTGAAATACATGCTGTAAAACCTGTTTTTATTTTACTACATCATTAGATTTTGAGTGCGTTACTTGACAGGTGTAATTTAGTTTTGATGTTGGTTCTTGTCAAACCAATGTCTTTTTCTGTTTAGTTACTCATTTCCACATTATTTTCTGATTTACTTTTTTTATAAAGTTCTTGTTTTCAATCATCGTTTCTTTGCTTTTATCGATAGTTTCTAAATCTAATTCTATAACAATGTTTTTCTCATATTCGGAACCTTTTGACCACCAAATAGACAGCCTGGATTCAATGGCCTGGAATCTTATCTTTGTTCCTAAATGTTAATGCGCTATGATATTCATCTTAGGAGAAGTAAAATGCAACTTATTTGATTGTGAAAGATTCATTTTTTACAGATTACAAAATATTTTAATATGATAGCAAAAATTGTTAATAAAGCTGCAACTGAACGTGTACATTATACTTGATTTAAAGAGACAATAATTTGGGTATACGTTTACAAGCTACCCAAGACAGGAACTCAATTGCAGACATTTTTCTTCTTCAAACAATTTTCAACTTTAAAGTGCATAATTTGTAACAAAAGCAACGTGTAGTTTGTAAAGTTAGCGCTCAAGAAAGTTCTCTTTCCTGCGCAAATGCACGAACCTAATAAACGCATTTACCTTCCCTCTCCCCCTCCCCCAGCACTCATGAAAATTCCGTTACAGACAATGCTTCAGGTCGAAGTAGGTTCTTCCAAAAGGATCTACGTAACTGAATTAAAACAATAGAATGAACAACACATATGCATAAGTTAAACAAAGAGGACACATCTGGGTTTCTGGGTCCCCGAGTTGCGTGATATGCATCTCAAACATAAGCTTTCCTTGGTTTTCAATAATGTACTCAGCATGCATTTGCAAAACTCGCTCTAGTTGAATATAACCAACTGTAGTGAAGTAAAAAGGAAAGAAGCGACTCATGCAAGCTGAGTGAGACCTAGTAGGTGCTTCAAGTTACATCGGTCTCTCCACTGTTCTAATTTAGTCTTTCTTCTAACAAAAGATTCTTCAGAAAGGAAGTTGTCATTTCAGTAATATGTAAACATGACAAATACAAAGCTTGACTGGTGCAAGAACTCTTTCTCTTCTTCTTTAAAATAACTTCCAGATTTTTTTTATTCAACTTTCAATGTTGCAGGCTAAGGCGTAGAAGATGAGGATCATCATTCAAGCGAAAGATAAAAAGGAAAGAAAAGTTTCTCTGACAGAAGTTGACAAAAATCTTCATTCCTCTTCGTTCTTCCTTTTGTTTTATTGTTCTGCCTCTACTCGTAAAATTCTTTCGAGTGTCTTCTATTCTTTCTGTCTCTCCTCCTATATCTTTTATCTACCTTCATTTCACCTCTTCCTCGGCTTCCAACTTTCTCAGCAGAAAAAAAAGGACTTTCCTAGTTTCAGCCCTTTCCTCACGTCTCCACTAATTACAGTCTTTCAACGACTTGTGTTCCAGAGGTCGGAAAGAGAGGATCTAGAAACACGATGAGGAAAAAGGGACGAACTCGGGTACCAAAAATTAATTCCTCTTTTCTCCCTCTACTCCCTAGGACCCATTATTTTCATCCTCTACACTACCATCTCCGGACCAAGAGGGAGAGACGCAACACCTGTCAGGATTCGTTTCAAGAGTTCAAATTACTGGGAAAATTTCTCAGGAAGGTGTGTAGTCGCTGTACGAACTCACTGACCTTGGCCCCTTCAACACAAACACCGACAGCACTCTCAAGATGCTTTCTGAATGAAAATTTTTGAATATTTTTTGAAACTGCTGTTCTCCCTCACCTACCTTGTCACTTCATTTAAGCTCCTTTATTCTCAGTAATTTATGTCTTTAAAAACAAAGTTAAGAAAGCTTTTAATATCTTAGTAATTCAGTATTGTCATTGAGAACACTGTCACAAATCTTTATCTTGATCGCTTCGTCATCTCAAAGCCAAATTGTCCAAAGGAGAGTATATTAAGAATGAGCAATTACTTCAAAAATATATTCTTATTTGTGAGTCATAAAGCCTTCAGGAACAATAAATTATTCCCTATTCTCACTTCAATTATTACATTTTCTTTGCTATTCTCTGCCTTTCTTCCAATTTCACACCACGCACTTCATTTTTGTTCTTCTATTTACTCGTTTGTTTTGCTTTCCATCTTTCGTTTTTATTATATTTTCTCATCCCTATTTTGTACCAGTGATTTCTTTTCTTTTCATTCTTTAATTTTTCCTGACTGTTTTTTATATTTGTTTTTCATCTTTCACATCACTTTCTCAACCTACTTAGCTTCACTTTGCACTTTCCTTCTCGTTTTCTTTCCTTATGTTTCCTTACATAAGGTTTACCCCAAAACATTTTGCACATATTCTGGGCATGAGTAACACAGGATTCGTGAAAAAAGAGGATAAGTAATTATCAAATGTTAATATTAAAACCATGTAATACAAAGAAAAGTTACCTAACATTTCAGTAAACGTTTTCTGGAAAATAACCGAACTTTTTGTTTGAGAGTGCTCAATAACTTTTGCACGGTCGCTTGGTCAACTTTTTCACTGCCTTGAATCCACAGTATCTAAAATGATGCAAAACATTCAGCACATTGTCCATCTTTACGAACTATCTGCTTAACAAGTGCCCAATAGCGCTCGATTGTTTCTCAACAAATTCCACCTGATTTTTTTAAAAACAATTTATATTGCCCATTTGGAGTAATATGCTATTGTTAAATCAGGCCAGAATAGAAGAGCATCTTGATGTTTCCTTAGGAAAGCAAAGATGCGTTTCTATAGACACCTGCAAGATACACATTGGAATTCATCTCTCAGAAAAATTAGGGATCTTCGATCACCACATTGGTAAATTGCTTGCCATACAATTACTTTGCCGCTTAAGTTTTAATCTAAATGGATTTTGCAACATGTGCAACGTCAATTTTATTCGCAGCGCTAAAATACTGTCTTTGAAGTGTGGCAAAAACAGACTTCCGTTTAAACGGAAGTCGCTACCTCCGTGAAGCTGCCCCCCACCCAAAGACGGTACAAACGACCAAAACTACTGCAATCGTTTGTACTTCGTTTGTGCCGGATTGTGCGTAGAAAGTTTCGTTTGTGCTCAATTCGTCGCAAAATAATGCGGCATTCAATTTTCGGCGTGTGTGAAGCCACCCCTCCCCCCAAGGACAAAAAAAACGAGCAAAACTAGTGGATTCACTTGTGCTTCCTTTGTGCCGGATGTGCAACAAATTGTTTCGTTTGTGCTTAATTCGTCTCAAAATTAGGCGACACTCAAATTTGGGGTGGGGGTGGGGGGTGAAGCTGCCCTCCTCCCCCCAAGAACGAAAAAAAACCGACCAAAACTAGTGCAACCGTTTGTGCTGGATTGTGCAACAAATCGTTACGTTTGTTCTCAATTCGTCGCAAAATTATGGGACATTCAATTGTGGGCGTGTGTGAAGTTGCCCCCATTCCCAAAGACGGAAAAACGACCAAAAGTAGTGAAATCATTTGTGCTTCGTTTGTGCTCAATTCGTCGCAAAACTATGCGACATTGAATTTTTTGAGTGCCAGACATCCGGGTAGCTTCCCCCTCAAAGCACGGAAAAATGACCAAAAATAGTGCAGTCGTTTGTGCTGGATTGTGCAACAAATATTTACGTTCGTGTTTAATTCGTCGCAAAATTATGCCACATTCAATTGTGGGCGTGTGTGAAGTTGCCCCTTTCCAAAAGACGAAAAAAAGGCCAAAACTAACGTTATCGTTTGTGCCAGGTTGTGCCCAGTAAAGTTTCGTTTGTGCTCAATTCGTCGTAAACTATGCGACATTGAATTTTTTGAGTGCCAGCAATCCGGATAGCTTCCCCCTTAAAGGACGGAAAAATGACCAAAACAGTGCAGTCGTTCGTGCTTCATTTGTATCGAATTGTGCTACATGTTTTGTTTGTGCTTACTTCGTCGCCAAAATATGCGACATTCATCAATTTATTGGGGGGGGGGACAGCTTGTTACAGGTTTGCGACAAATATTGCATAAATCAAACTTCTTCTGGAACCATCCAGCGTGAAAAAATCACAAAAGATTGGCATTCACCCCAATGCCAATGCATTCACCCCCACAAATTGAGTGTTGTACACTTTTGCGTCGAATTAAACACAAACGTAATTTGCTGTGGAGCGTGACACTGGCTTTCAGAAAGAAAATTAATGTCGCATTTTATTACGACGAGTTGAGCACAAAGTAAACTTTATACGGGACAGTCCAGCACAAAAGCGTGCATAAAATTTCGTTCTAAATTCTAATTTTCGTCGAATTTAAAGATGAAGATGTCCCCAGAATTAAGAGTCGTATAATTTTGCGACGATCTGAAAACAAACGAAAATTTTTGTTATATGCTCAGCACAAATGAAGCACAATAATTCGATATAAAGATTATGATTTTCTAGATTTTGAGCGTGAAGCTGATCCCCGTAAATAATTTGAATGTAGCATATTTTTGTAAAGAATTGAGCACAAACGAACCTTTTCTGTCATAATCCAGCACAAATGATTAACTTGAATTGACTTTCGAAATTCATTTTTTGGTGAATTTAAGAGTCAAGTTGTCCTCAAAACTGAGTGTCACATAATTTTGCGACGATTTGAGCAGAAACGGAACTTTTTGTTGTAATGGTCAGCACAAACGAAACACAACCAATTCAAGCTCAAGAAATTTTATCGAAATTTATAGCGTGAAGCTATGCCTGTCCAAAACAATTTGAAGTCACATAATTTTACGACGAATTGAGCACAATCAAAACTTTCTAAACCATAATCCGGCACAAAAGAAACACAAATAATTGACGTAATTTCGGTGTCAAAATATTTTTTTTTCTAGATTTCGAGCGTGTAATTGCCCCCAACAAAGAAATTTAATGTCCCTTATCGTTGCAATGAATTGAGCACAAAAAAAAATCCTACAGCACAAACAATTGCACAAGTTTCATTTCGAAATTGAAATTTTGTGCGAATTTGAGTGTGAAGCTGGCTGGCCCTCCAAAATTTAATGTCGCATAATTTTGCGACGAGTTGAGCACATCGAAATTTTTTGTGGCACAATCTAGAATAAACGAAGCACAAACAATTACACTAGTTTTGGTCGGTTTTTCCGTACCGGGAGGGGGGGGGGGGTAGGTTCACACCCCTAGCGGCACAGTTTGCCAACGCTTGCCCAACGAACAGAACTAACCTTTTGTCAACCAAATTTCATAATCCCAACGCTTACCCAACGTTCACCCAGCACTTGCCCTACGCTGGCCCTTCAAAACGGAAATACCATCTTTCCAATCTTTCTCTGCCTCCTCTGTTCCCACCCTAGCTACTTACCCCCAGTTTTGCAATCGACCGCTAAGCTTCTATCCAGCGCTAAGCTGAGGCTAAGTTATATTTTGCGTTCTATGTAGAACGCAAAATATGACTTGACCTCAACTTATCGCTGGCTAGAAGCTTAGCGGTCGATTGTAAAACTGGGGGTTATTCTACTTACCCTACCTTCAGTGACTTACGTAAAACCCACAGAAATCAACATGCCCGGCAGTGCATGCAACCAAGTTCTGCGCGTCACAAAACGTCAGCACTGCCAGAAGCATGTTATACCGGAACAAGTTTTCGGCGAAATCGGTGATTTCGAGGTTCCGTTTTCCACATAAGAAAAAAATATGTTAAAGATAGGAAAATGAGCTTTCAGAGCTAAGGAGATATGGCAAATATGTGCAGGTGTGCAAAATTTCATATTCGTAGCTTGAAGCATATTCGAGTTGAGGACCCCTGAAATTGCGTATTTTAGGCTCACTGATTCATACACTCAGATTCACTCACTCACTCACTCACTCACTCACTCACTCACTCACTCACTCACTCACTCACTCACTCATATTGTTTAGGGTATTCGGGATAAGCTAGAAACATGAATTTTGTCATGAAGGTGGAGAATAATAAATAGGTAAAGGGGAAAAAATTCCATCATTTTGAAAAGTCAATATCTTGTATTCATAATGGCTGCCAAACGTAAAATTTCAAAGAATACACAGCCTAAAGCAAACCGAAATTTGATATGAAGGTACATCATCTTTAGTAGGTTAAGGAAATATTATTACAAAATCTTGAAAAAGTTATCACCTTGGATTCAAAATGGCCCCAAAATGAAATTTCCATAGAATACACATCCTAAACGGATGGACCTAGAAAAACGAAATATAGTATGACGATACATATCATTAGTAGGTTAGGAAAATATTACAAAATGTCTCCAAAGACACAATCTTGGAACCAAAATGGCGGACCTCATAATCAATTTTCCACATCGTTTGACCTAGAGATACGACATTTAGCATAAATGTGTATTGTCAAGAATAGACAACAAAACATAGTTGCACGTCTTGCAATTAAGATCAAAAAACACTGAACTGCTGAACAAGACTATATTATTCGTAAAAAATAAATTACATG
>JAGDQP010011016.1:6006-32167 GCA_022664845.1 Lepisma saccharinum
AGAAATAATGTTTTTCTGTAAATCCAATTTTGCTTGGAATGATTTTAACAGATCTTGTCCGATTATTGGATTTATATCATTTGCTCAATAATTCGGAAATAGTGTGAATACAATGTGTTCCATATCATAATTTAATGAGAGCAATGTAGTTGATCTGAACGAATTTACCAGCTATGCCTTTCACGTTCCTTTTAAAAGGAATTAAAATACTATTCTTCGGTATTTGATTTTTAGACCAAATAGAAATAGTGCTCATCGAATCTATTATTGTTGGTATTACCTCCTCATTCACACGTATCTGGATCAAAGATTTGTTCTCGTTCGTTTCATATTTGACTGTTTCCCTGCTTTTTGTTGGTATATTTTGGCTAGAAAAATTGTAATTGTTGAATCAGCAGCGGCAGGTCCTGGATTCTTCTTTTCATCCTTCCCTTGAGGGACAGGTCTTTAGGCTGTTGCTTCTTCTTCTTCAGCCGAATGTTCTGTTTCTTATTAGTTTTAGAGATGGACGTATTATCGTCCTTCGATTCATCTGGAGATATCTTGATGGTTGTTGTCACCCTCTGGTCATATTCGACTTCTGACACCCGGGGTGGGCTTACTCGTTTCCCGACTCACAGTTCTTCTTATCTTTAAGCCAGCAATCTTTAGCTGAATGTCCTCTTTTATAGCAGATTCCGGAGACAGAAACGGTGTCAGGTTCTTTTCCGTTCTTATTTTCATTTTTGTAGTTCTGTTCTCCCTCTTTATCTCCATTCTTTTATAGTATTTTTTTGCTTCCATTCTTTTTATATTCTTGCTTTTGACTAGCATTATTATTTATCACCATTAAGGATAGTTCAGCCAACTTGTTTGTAATACTTTCCAAATTATTCTGGTTAGGTTTCGTCTGATAGACTGCGGTATCAATAATGTGCTTTACAGGAATTTGACCTTGTTGTATAGGCTGGTTACTATAAAATGACTGAATGGGTGGTTGGGCTGGGATCGTCTTGCTTGCTATATAGGTACATGTCCAGGGGCCCCAGGTTCGCCTTTTCGGAAATCAATTATAGGTTCATAGGTAGACCAAGGTGGTAATGTTCGTGTACTGGAACACTACTGGTTTGACATAAGATTGTGCATTTGGAAATTAGTTTGTTCTTGATTGCTGGATTTGGAAAAAATGGCAATTGACCCACTGAAGGTTGATTATGAAGGTTTTGATTACTGTTTTTTTATATACAGGTAATTGGTTATAAGGAAATTGTGTTATAGGCATTTGGGAAGCCGCATTTTGCTGTATACTTGGCTTTTGCATAGTTTGCGATTATTGATTTTGATCAGCAAATGGAAGAAGTTCTTGTGATCTTCCCATAACTTCTTTTTCTTTAACAAATCGGTTGATTTTTCCAATGCACAAAGACGTTTCTGGAATGTTTTTAAGAAATCCCTTAGTCAATCCCATTGACAAAAAATGCACTTTTTGTTCTTCAGTAGCGTCCAGTATATTAAGTTTTATAGCCCTCAGTTATCATAGAAAGTATGAATCTATCGGTTCATCCTGTTTCTGTTGAATTATATTAATTTCAAATTCGGCCTTGTATAATGGAATTTTAGGTCTACATAAGCCCATAAGCTTGTCTTTTAACTGATTGTAAGTGGTTTCTGCTAATGAATTTTGTAACTGGCGTTGAAAGACTAAATCCTGAAGGTACATTGGTAGAAGTTCCAACTTCTTCGCGTCATCCGATTGTTGTAAAGAGAACAAATGTTCAAGCAACATAAAGAATCTATCAGGATTCTCATTTATGCGGCCAGAGAATTTCGTTAGATGAGGTAAATTAAAAGATGGTCTAGCTGTCATATTGTCGTTTTCGTTATTACCCTCGTTAGATTCTGAATCAAAATTTCCAGATCTGTTGCCTTACCTAGTATTTACTGGCACTTAAAGAAATGTTATTGCCTTTTAAAAGTTTTCCTATCTGCCACCTAATTTCCTATCTTAACACTATTTGTCATATATCGTACCCTATAAATAAAATATCCAATAATCACTTGACAAGGATCGATGTTACAGAAGAAATGTTACACCTTTGTATTATTAGTACTGGTTTTCTGGGCTTTGTGCACTTTTTGGGTACCGTACTTAATTTTTATTCCACCCCCTAAACATGTGGAAACAACGCCTTCACCACGTAATGTTCTCTACAATTTCTTATAATGCGTCTTAGGTAGAGTCAATATATACACGGGTTTGGTTTTAGCCCACAACCAGTTTTATTACAAAAATTGAATAAGTCACTAAAATGACTAAAAACAATGTCCCGTAGGATAGTAAATACAAAATATTTACAAACGAATAGGTAATAGATTTCTTCTATTTGGATGTACTCCTTTGAGAAGATTTATTCTCAGGTGTCGCACCAGAAGCAAGCCTTCTGAGTACTTAAGGATAGCACCAGAAGCAGGCCTTCTGCGTGGTAAAGGTAGTACCACAAGCAAGCCTTCTGCGTACAGTAATGGTGTTTGGTTGAGGTACAGTGCATACCATGAGCAGGCCTCCTCCATATACGAGGATGACACCAAGAGCAAGCCTCTTGCGTGCCAGGGATGTTCCAGAAGCAAGCCTTCTGCGAACAGGTAGGAGAGGAGTTGACCACCCAGGAGTCGAGGGATGCCTTGTAGAATGTACTGCGGCGTTTTATAGGTTCCATTTGTGGGAGGTCCTCCAAATCCTTCCATCGGCGACAGCAACTCCATCTTCATGTCGATATTAACCCCATCTGTTGTATCACTGTAGAGTTGTTGTCGTCTGCTACTATTTCGTTTTCTGTTTGTTGTTATTACATCACAAATGCTTGTTTACTATAATCAGTACTATTATTTACACTTCTAATGTGCACGTGTGAGTGATACACGGAACATTGCAATATTCTTCTAACTTTCTCACTTGCATCTAAAAATTTCAATTACACTCTGAACATTACCAACTTGGTTTTCAACTGATTCCTTGCTTGGGAGCTTAAGGTTTTTACTTCTTTTAACTCTCTGACTATGCTTATAAACTGTTTAAGATCATAGCAAATTAGATCTATATCTGCCTTTGTAGCTACCAGACTATCCATTAATAATTCCTTCTTGTCTTGCTGATTACACTCTAAAGTTTGAACATTTTCTTTTAAATCATCATAATAAAACTGTAAAGATATCTGAAAAACTCATTTCCTGATATTTTCCTTCCAATAACATTATCTTCGTTCGTAATGCCTTTATCAATTCATTTGATCCTTCATATTACTCGTTAAAGTAGCTATATCACTCTTTTGTTCATCCATTTTTGTACTGAGTCCTTTCTCTTTCTCTTCTTTCTCCTTTCTTACTTCCTCATTTCTTTCTTTCTCTTCCAGCTGTTTCATTAAACTCATAATTACCTCTAAAATCCTAGCAATTTTACTTTTATCCCAAAGTTATATTTTTCTTTTGGTGACTCAAACCTGCCTTGATCGTACTGCTTCATAAACAGATATAACATTTCTGTACTCCCAAGTTCTTTATATCGTTATATATATTTTAATAGTTTATCATTACTCATCATAATTGGTCGTTCCTTTTTTAATTTCTTTCCCTTCTTTCTTTCTTCTTCAAGTCGACTTTGTTTTACTTTCTCTTGTTCCATAAATTGAAACAACATCTCTTTCAACTGGTTCAACCTTGCAAATTGTAGACTATCCTTTTGCTCAACTTTAACAGCATTCAATTTCATTTGGTCATTTTGAAAACTTTCTCTTTGTGTTGATACTATTACTTTCTTTTGTCTTCTTTCTTCTTTATCCTTCTGATCTTCTTCGCTGGCCCTGATTTCTTCTTCCCTGTCGACTTACATTTTCTCCAGCCACGTTTCAGCATCTCATTCAGATTTGACTCCATTGCTTTCGAAACACCCTGTTGTTCATGTGCAGCGAAAAGTGTCCTTGTCAATAACTCCTTCAGTCCTTTCAGATTGGAACGTTAATCGTCTCTTGAATACATCCTCCTCCTCACTCTTGTTACTTCTATTAACACTCGGAGTCTCATTGCTAGGATCCATTTGATATAACGGGTTTATACTGCTTAATATACAATAATATACGACTTATATTCTTCTTCCTTCCCAGTATTATTAATACAACAAGCATGAGACTAAACAAATCTTTACTATGAAAATCTCAGTCTTCCATGGATTCATTCCAATGACATCAGCGTTACGTTTGAACATTAATTGAGGTGCCCTATCTTCAAGAGCCCCGGCTTATCCCACTTGTGGGTGAGGCAACTCCCAATTTCAGAGTTTGGAATCTAGAGTGGTAAACTACTAACAAACACCGACACAAAATTTGTCTAATTAAAAACGTAAGTTAAATCTCCAAAAGAAGTTTATTGAAGTTACTTCAATTTTCCATCTCCCAAATACCTACTCAGATATTATAAGTGGAATATTCGTATAACCATCAGTAACTTCGAGATAGCAATTTACTATTCTACATTGCATTTCGACATACAACCTTTCTTATTTCACACTAATATATATTTAATTATTTAGCAATAAACTCTCTATAGTATACATCGTATTGCCAACTATTTCATGTCTAACCAGACAATTCACAGCTATTCTTTATATCTTGTAATCACTAAAATATCCGCCACTTTCCTCAAGTTCTTTACTTAACAGATTAAACAATAACTTGTTAATTCTCATGTCTGTTCCCACTGCTGACGTCATACTTATATATATTATTCCGAGAACGATTTACATAGATTCGATATAAGACATTATATTTCATTTCATTACATTTCAACAATAGCCTTCAACTTTTCCATATTAAAATCTTAATTTCCGTTTCATATCTCAACAATGCAAACATACAAAAGATTTAAAGATTCCATTTATAATAAGAAATAAAATTGCTTTCTGCCGCACATCAGCAACAAATCGCATATTAATTATGCAGCTTGCCTAAGCTACTATATATCAAGTTCTGTTAGAGGTAATCTGAGAGAAGATGAAGTGCGGAGAGAAGATGAGAGAATAAATGGAGGAAGTAATTGTAATTTTAGAGTAACTTAAGATTTCATAATAAGATCAGGACAAAGTAATATTCCTTCATCTGCTTTCTTAAAGGCCAGCTAAAAGAACAGGCCCATCCTTTATCTGGTGAAATTATTGGATCAAATGAATTGAAGGAGGAAATAAAAGATAAATTGTCAAATAGGTATGTGGAAATAAAGGAAGTAAGAAGATATTGTAATTTTACAATAAGATGGTTTGGAGTGAAAAATTATTTTAAGAAAATTAAACAAATGGATTTGGCTTTGAGAGATATAGATAGTAAGATACCTAGAAAAGCTATTGTGATTTTGATATTTAAAATGTTACCGATTTATATAAAGAATAAATTGAATAGTAATTGTCCACGAACACTTTATCAGTTATGTAGAAGTGTACAGTTGTATTAAGGTGAATACAATAAGGTAGTGATTAACTCTACAAGGAGATATTGGAGGAATACGAATGAAACTAAAAATCAAGTTTTGAATAGAAGTACAATTGAATCAGTGGAAGAACAGAAAAGAGAAATAGTAGAAAAACATATTACGAACTGGACATTGAAAAGTAACGAAGATAATGGGTATAAAGAGTTGTGTGAGTCGATGAATGAAGTTTCCGATATGAAGATTATTGATAAACTTGAAGAAATACAGCGAGAAAATGGACAAGTTAAGATAATTAGTAATAGTACTGTGGAAATGAAACACCCTAAATTAAGAATTAAAGAATTATTGCTATCAGCTTATATCAACTTTGAAATATGAAATCATGGAGAAGTTTATAGACAGTGTAGTCAAGCTATGTTTATATCTGTTGACTATTTGGTTTCAGATGACTATTGTGGTGAGGTGTTTGATTTGTTTTATCAGAATCAAGAATATATGTATGTAGGTGGTTGACATTATGATTGATGAATGTTTATATGTGTTAATTATGGATGATTTATGAACTATATGTTGAGTCTTGAAAGAAAAGATATAACAAAACAAATAGTAAAAAAGAAAGGGGAAAAAGAAAAGTTTTTAAAAAAAGGAAAAAAGAAAAGACAAAATATAATGAAATATAAAAATCTTCATAAAAATTAAAAATTGTCTTTGATATTTTTTCAGTCAGTGGGGGGATGATATGGTAGTTCGTTAGACGTTAATTTTAAATATGATGAATATTCAATTAATTATGCGTTAATTAATGGAATTTAATTAAGTATTCTGAATATTCAAATGTTTATATTGTTGGAAATTAATTCGAATTTTATTTTTAAAAAATGAGTTTTACTATTGTTTAAAGAATTAAATGAGAATATTACTATCATGATTCTGTTATAGTGTTATGAAGCAGCTTTAAATATTTCTAAACGCAATGGATATAGATATGTGCAACTTAATTGTTTATAGGCATTGTATTGTTTAATTTAGAGCGACAAGATATGAGAAATGATAATGAGTTTATTTAAAAGGATATAAGCAATTGTTGTCGTGAACGGAATCTAATATTTAAATGAGTTTAAAATAAGATTAATTTGGATATAAATGAAATGCAATGGCTAAGTCATGAAGGAGAAGGAATTAGATATGGAAATAGCTATGCCACGAAACATTAAGTTAACATTCAATGTAAGAAAGCCGTATAGCTTACAAATGACTTTTAATAAACTGATAATTTCTGTTACCAAATTTTTATTTTAACTTCGCGTTTTAGTGACGTGAGGAAGAGTGCCTTTTAGGCTCTTTTATTCTTTTCCCATCGAAAACTAAACCCTGGTAAAAGCTTGTACGTAAAAGTTGCGAAAAGTAGCCTCCACTGCAAACCGTTAGGGCTTCGGAAAAGCAGAGTTGGAGCAGCCAAGTAACTCTCGTCTTCGGGGTAGAGTATCAGTCGCATTTCTAGCAAGATCCCCAATTCATTAAACGAACCTGATGTTACCTTGGTAAGAGTCTGATGTGCTGAGCTAGTTGATTTTACAAAGAAGAATTTAACAGAGGACTACGCACGTTTACAGTATAATATTATATAACGACGACAAGCAGCTAAAGAACATATTATTATAGATCTTTTAAGCAATTATTATTATTACAATATCTGGTTGAGTATCATCCTCAAATCCTCGATGGAGACATTACACATGATATTTTTTTCTTCACAACTGTATAAAATACTTTTGGGTTAACGGATATTTAATATTATTTTGTTGGTGTTAAGAAATAAATTCACCAACGAACATCACAAAACTGTACAAATCATCTTCATCCATAATTTCTCTTCATTTTCGGCAAATTATACTTTATTAGTACCTTGTACAGTACCGAATTGAAAATTGGCAACATGACTAATACCGTTTCGAATCACAGAAAAATGCTTAAACGATAAGACTTCTCTTAATATTGGGTATTATTATTATTTATTATCTGGGGATATTATTTATTATCCATTTCAACACGAGTGGAAAATAGAAAAAAAGGCGCAACGCGTCTGTAGCCTAATCTAGACTTGAGCAAGCACACAATCTGATAATTCGTGACGTAATATCGTGTTGAGGCGCACAGCAAAAGACGCGGAGCTGTTAGTTCGATCTATCAACGATCAATTCCTGTCTAGATGGATATCAAGACTGAAGATCGAATCCCAGCACATTCATTTACTTTTTATTCGTTAAAGATGTTTGTATTATTGCCTTAGTTCTCATGTTTTTGTTTTGAATGAGCATGTACTTTTAGGTGTATTTTTCATTTTATGTTTTCTTGATTTAGCAAATTACAAAGCATAAATTTATCTTGTGTATTCCTTCGAGTAGGTCCTTGGAAAAATTCCTGGTGACGCCCTTGCAGTTTTCTGAATGCAGATTCCATTTCGCTAGTTTCAAAATTATGAATTCTTCAATTTTATTTGACTTTTGGAATGATTTATTATTATTATTCATTAAGCTATTTGCAAGCCCTCATTCCCTGGAAAGCACGAAGGAAATTAGGTTTCTGGGAAGTATACAGAGGTACTTGTAATGCCTCCTTCCCCTCTGCAGTTTCCACCATGGACCAGTAGTGTGAATATATATACAATGTGGATTAAATATTATACATACGTAAATATTATGCACAGATAGAGGTGCAGATTCGGGGTTTTATTGATAAGATTTAATTAAATAAGAGAAACAAGATGTTTATTAATGCTTCAATTTTTACATTATCTTATATACAAGAAGCAACTCATTTAAGTATAGCTGTTCCGTTTTAAGGTATATGAATCCAAATTTGCTGGAACCGTTCATTAGAAACAATCATTGTGGGAAAGTTCCAAAGTTCCCATATTTGAAATTTTTCGCCAGTTTCTCAATATTTATTTTTTCTTTCTAGTTTCGTTATTTGTTAATATTTTTGTGACAACATTTCAGGAAATATTCGTCTTTACCTATTTTACACGTATAATAATCAAGCGAATGCCAGAATCTAAGGAGAAAAATATTATTTGTCAAATACTGTCAAATAAAATATGCGAAAAAATTTTGAGCATGAGTGTACATCATACCACGTCAACTTCACTGCGGACAAGTTTCAACTTCCTGGTCGGTTTTTTTAATACACTACGAACGAACTTCTAGAAAAGCATTGAATCAGTAATTGTTCAAAATTTCTCAAACAGGTTCGATCTCTGTAGTCCCCTACTTTTTCTAGGAAACCTCTTGGAACAGTCATTGAATCTGATCTTATATGAATTCATTCAATCTTTCCGATACATTTTTGTAGACTTTCCATCTACCACATTGATTATAAAGAATGAAGTAATGAAAATGAAATACCAAACTCTTTTTCTTCCTGTATACATTACGAATTGTTTGGTTTCATTGGGGCTACATATTCATTGATAGATTTCTTTCGCATGCACGTATGTTTCTGCTTAAGTGCATAAAATGACCTTCATACGATCAGATTTGCTGGTGACATGATTTCATTCCATAGTATTTATGTAAAGCTTTCTTGTGTAGGTTATACCAAGTTTCGTCTCTGCGTCTACACACACACACACACATATATATATATACACAAATTTGGCAAAAAATTACATCTAATCGATGTAGACAAACATACGTACACGTGTACAACAAAACAAATATGCAGCGCAAATACTTGATATCGTTTAAGATAAACTGGTATTGTATCATTGTAACACTATAAGAAGCATTCTAAAACTGTATGAGATAAAAGAATATTCATCATCATCATACGGTATCACTGAAATTGTTACTGTATTTTCAAACGTATCCTTCATTTCATATATTTTCTATACCATTCTACATAGAGCAGATTGAGGGAGTGATGCCACACATTTTGGTCTAGAACCTCTCCAGGTCCAACTTCAATCTCATTTGGCCTCGACCTCAAAACGTGAGGTCGAGGTTGATTGCGTTCAAGGTTGAAATTCGATCGCGAGGTCCAGGTTGAGTGAGGTCAAGGTTGAAGTTGAGTGATATCGAGGTTGAAGTTTCCATCGCGAAGTTGAGTTTGAGTCAGGTCGACGTTGAAGTTCGATCGCGAAGTACAGGTTGAGTGAGGTTGAGGTCCAGGTTGAGTAGGATCAAGGTTGAAGTTGAGTGATATCGAGGTTGAGTGAGATCGAGTTTTCCATCGCGAGGTCGAGGTTGAGTGGGCCGAGGTTGAAGTTCCATTACGAGTTGAGGTTGAAGTTCGATCGCGAGGTCGAGGTTGAGTGAGTGCAAGGTCGAGGTTGAAGTTCGTTGACGATGTCGAGTGAATGACTGAGTATAAGCTCTATGTCTTGTACGTCTAGTAAACAAACTGCTATATATATTGTATTTTCCTAATTGCTGATAGGATTTCAATTTACAATTACTTCCTCCTGCACCGAATCGACAAGGCGTCGCGTAGCGCTCTTAACTACTAAACAAGCCTGCACGAATTTGATATTTTGCCATGGAAAACATTTTGTTCACTAGATATTACGTTACTACGAACCAAAATATTTCAGTAATTAATTGTTTAAAGAATAGAAAATAATTAAAAATCTTTTAAAAAACATAGTTTTCTCAAACAATTCGTACTAAAAAGTAAACGAAAAGTTTGTTTTTGTTTGTACATGACTAAAAACAAATGCACACATAGTGCACTCTCATATAAAGTCACTGTATAAATTCTTCGATTGGCGCGCCCCATGCTTTTCTTTTTAGTCATCTTTAAACAAAAATATTGTTGCTTTTTAGTACGAATTGTTAAAGAAAAGTACGTCTTAAAAAAGCTTTTAGCATTTTTTTTCTAGTTATTTCAGTGTTCGGATACTTTTTCCTTACTTACCCTATATATTGTAAGCTATTATTTTGTCACCCGAACCACAAAGTGTTCTGCAACTAGTCAACCGCAACATCGTTGCGATCTAGTATTTATTTTAGGCTAAAGATTTGTTACTAAAAAATAAAATATGCTTTTAAAATATATAAATATATAGAAATATATAAGAGTAACAATAAAATAATGTATTCTCACCATACTTACGTCGCTGTGCAAAATCTTATTGTATGACGTCAAGAAGTGAGTTAAATTCAGGTTGCAAGATTTCAGAACACAGTAACCATTGTAAATTTTAAAAAAGTGCGTAAAAACTTATTTAAAAGCCTTACTTTTTTTTGAGCATATGTGATACGTAACAGAGTTGCAAATCTCTAGGAAAGAAGTACTAATGGGAATTAAAAGCTTCCTTACGGACGGTTCTTATTTTCAATATTATTTATTTACATTGTAATGCACCAAAATATGAAATAATAAAAGGAAGTTCTTAGGTATTATTAACACGTTACCTTTTGTCTTGCGCATACGAAATATAAAAATGTAGTAACTGTGAGCTTGTGAGATAACTTGAAATACAAAATGTATCTATATCCTAATAAAAGTTATATCATAAAAGAGGCAACATACCAAAAGAAATACAGCGGTAATTCAATTGGTGATAATAGATGTAATGCTGAACAAGAAATCAATGTCATACAGATTTTTTTAAAGCATTTCTTTGTTATACTACAATATATTATAGCATACCTTAGTTGAACCAAATTATTCAGACCTCTTTTGTCGTGTGAACTAGAGCGCTGGGCTGCCATCGACGAAGTTGTGAGTTTGAACCTCACCAGGAGCAGGAATGTTTGGTGATTTTAAAAGTATTGAACTGATATAATCGGGACAGGCTGCAGTTAATAATTACTATGTTGCATAGCCCACATAAATGAAGTTTATCGAAGCTTTGTAATCAAAATACTAAATATTCAAAGAGCCTTAGTGAATAAAAAAATTATCTATAAAATTGTTGTTCGTTAATTAAACGCTATCACAAAGTGCAGAAATTTTACTTTTCTTCTATTTCAGGAGAAGTTTTACATCTGTACCAATTCCTGAATCCTGGCAAGGTTTGTCTTCGACAGATATCGCAGTTTTGTACGATTTAACTAAGGAACTTATGAAGTTTGTTCTTGTTTCCTTTTTTCCGTCTTGAGTTATAGATGTCTAAAGGACATGAATATGTCTAATTCCGTTATTATTTACCAATTTTATTCTAAACGCTGGTAATAGACATTGTTAATTTAAAAGTTACAATCACAGCTATTATTGAACAAATTAATGTGGAAATGCTACGGTACATTTTGATTACATTTGACATTTTATTGATCTTGTGCGAGTCAGTAATGATGCACCCGTACGTTGTTTGTAACATGGCAGTTTTCAGTAATAGATAGTAGCAGTGCTCGAAGTTGGGGCCACGAGGGGCCACACCATGCCCTTACCTTTTTCATTTTGAATTTTGTGTATCCCTACCTTTTCATCAATGGGAGCTTATTGCCTTTATTTTCAATAGGCAATCGCCTCCGCTAGGTGCAAGCGTACACTTATCTATTCTAGTCCACTTCTGGAACCGTTCCCTTGCCTTTTCTAGCTCACTTTGAACACTGGACAGGGGTGTTCAGGTATCCGACATTTGGGGAAAAGAATCTGAAAATAAAATATCACAACTTCTAACAATCGGGTATTTACGATACGATGAATTCTCGACAACCTCCTGTCCCGAAAATTTATCGACTTTTTGGAAGTTTAATCTTCCCAACCTAGTCCCCTCTCAACTGGTGAAAATTTTCTTCCCGCAAAGGATAGACCATAGATTTTTCTGTTCTAGAAGGAAAGCAAGAGCAAATGCTTAGCTTATATAATATATTTGGCTGATGAGCAAAAGGAATGTGAATACTTCTTCAAATTCCAGCTCTTCGTACTTTCAGCACTCATACTGCAAATCGGGTTGTTATATAAATACTAAACTAAACTCGATACCGTGATAGGCGCTTATCCCTGCAGCACACTAGGGGACTTTTTCTTGCACCAAATAGCAATTCATGTTTTTTTATGAACCACCCTACATGAGTGACTTGGTCGCAGTGACACGATTTGCAGCAGAGAGAATTGTAATGTCCGCGATTCCGAAGGCAATCAGGGAGGAGCCAACATCGTTTTCCATGCTTTCTTTGAAGCACCACATACTAGGTGACTTGGTCACTCGATTTTGAACAGGTTGACAGTTGTTTCGATCGCTGATCTCTTTCATCCATGATATATGAGAAATTGAGAAAGGAAGAAATGGGAAGCCTCATATCTTTGTTTAGCAAAAATGGTTTAGGAATATTTCCCATAAAACTTTATCAATACCGACAATTTGGGAGGTCGGTTTGATCCCAGCGACCGACCATCCTAACTGAGTTGTTTTTATTTTCAGGATTTTTCCTCAGTCACACCAGGCAAATAGCGTTATCGCACCTTCACCTTGGGTCCTGGTCAACACCTTCCTTTCCTCTCCCCTATCCCAGCCTGAGCCTTAGGCTGCTTTTATGCAAACACGTTTCTCAAGCGACTTTCGGACCACACGAACGCTGCGTTCTATCAAACAATGGAAGAAAATGAGTACATTCATCCAAATCACGCCCGAGTTTCTGCGGTCGCGTTCTCAAGCACAGTCGTCGTTGATCTGCAGAACGCACGAAGCTAATATTTATAAAACAATCCTCCCTCCAGAGAAAAACGAACGAAGAAAAATAAAAATGGCAGCGTTGCCATACGTTCACAATAGTTGCTGAGCACTCTTGCTATATATGTAATTTGCAAAACGTAGTGGCAACCCTGGCATCTTCATTTTTCTACTTAGTTTTCTTCTTTTTTATTTTTTTTAACCCAGCTTGACCTGTGTGCTATGTGCAAAGGTCGAAAACTGTTGCCAGTGTCATTGCTCAAAGGTTTATTTTCAAAATAAAAACATTAGAACAGAGAGGTAGACATTTAAAAAAAAGCCATTGGGATCATTTGAAGAATATAACAACCGAAATGTGAAGAAGAATCAATGGACTGAAGTGAGTGCTACGTTCAACCCAGAATTCGAAGGATTAGATGCCAAGGACAAAATAAATATAAACTTTTAATATTTGATAATAATTTTGTTTTTTAATATTTTTTATTTGCGTACGAATTGTATTTGCATAACTTCACAAGCACACTTATAGAGTACTACGTTTTAAGCCTGTCGCCGCCAGACGTGTTCATAACTTCGATGAATATCGTTATTTTCAATTTGAATTTATTTATGGTCTTTTGGCATCTTTGGCTCAAGCCGGATGGGGTATGTAGGATGTAGATGATGAGAGAGGAATCGACCAGGTACCATCCAGGCATCCGCCTGGTAGAACAGAGGAAAACTTTGGAAAATCTCAGTCACAATGGTCGGTCGTGGGATTCAAACCCACGTAACTACCCATTGCCAATTCAAAGTGAAAGTCGTTACTGCCTGGACTACAGAGGCTGGGTGGATATCGTTATAAGAAAACCAAAATGTGCGAACTGGTAGTTTTTCCATTCCAGATTTTTCGGGAGATGGAGACTGATATTGAAGTAGAGGTGAAGAAGTGATTATGAATTATTGACTTTTCTTTATAATTATTTCTGAGCTCAAGTGTAAATCATAAGCGTCAGGCAGGCAGTGGAGGGTCCAGAGATAGGGCCCGGACCCTCTCAAGATAAAATACTTTATTTCGTATAGCAGTATTTAAACAAGTTAGCCCTTAAAAAAAGTTCCCATTTGTTTCTGGACAAATCCAATCCAAAATCTAATTTATCTATATATATATTTTTTTAGGATATCTGTGTCATATTCCATGATGAAACCTAGTAATATGAGGCGAAATGTAATTTATACTAAAAAAAATCACTTAGCGATAAAATATCGCAAATGTTCCTCTTCTATTCTACCAGAGCCCCCTTCTCACGAAAATTCTGTATGCGCCATTGGTTTTCTGTGCATTTAATATTGTTCCCCCTTGGGGAAAATCCTGCCGATGCCCTTGTGAGAAATATTCTGGACGAACTTCAACTTTCTAGACTATCGGAAAGTGCATTTTCGATATCCGGGTTGAGGGGTACTTTAATGGGATGATTGCATCTTTTTATTTTTAACGTAACTCCAACCTGCTCACGAATCTTTACGCCGAATTTCAGCTTTTACGCTAAACTGTAGGTCCTGGTAGGTTCTGGGAACATCCTCTTCATCCGATTGAAGGCAATAGCAAACCAAGAAAAGTACATCTGGTCCAGGGACCTTAGATCTGCCTTCGGGAAGAACACCCATTATCCTCATGCCAACACAGAGCTGTAGTTAAGGATTTCAGCTCCCACGGCGAGTATAGGGTTTAGTGGCCCCATCCTATCTCCACCCGAAGTTATTTTATGCAAGTAAAGCATTTATTGCTTTGTCACATGACAGTCAGTTTCATTCCTCTCGCAAATTCCTATCATTTAACATCAACGAATGGGGAAGTTGAGTTGGAACATCTGAAATAGTATTATTCTTTTCTGATTTATATTCTTTATATCTTTTTAATGAAAATTAAAGGTATTTTTTCTTAGTTTCTCAGTATTTGCTTGTATTTGGTAGCAGAAACAATTAATAATTTAAGTGTCCTATTTTTCACCGTTTTTAAAGATTAAATTTATAACATGTCCCGTTTTTGTGTTTCAAAAATCCGGTCACCCTAAGTTAATCCAAAATAATACTGAAGCCATTATAAATTACTAACAGCGGAGCAGAGTGGGGACACTTGAGGCGGTTTTGTCTCTAATCAAAATTTAAACTGGATCATAAAAGGCTACGAGCTATATTATAAAACCCTGAAGAAAGTACTCTGGCTAACATACATAACATGGCATAGTAGGCTATACCATACTCGACTATTAACAAGGAGTCTATTGGGGCAGTACGAGCAGCCGTGACGCATTTGTTGTGGTTGCTGAACCCCATACTACAGCAGTTAACCTACATTTCATAAAAGGCTAAGAACCATTTTTCAGCCCTATTTAACATAGCAGGGATTCCATAAAAGGGTACGAAGCTCTTTTTTGCAACTACTACAGAGGCTACGGCCCAGTCCCTATTTACCATAGCAGAAATTACGTTATTTAACCCAACATTGTACACCACGCTACGAACCCATTCCAGCCCCTATTTAACATACTCGCTGTACACCAGTGCAAGATAGCAGAGATTTAAGCCCAAAACCACCACCAAAAAAAACACAACTTAACACAGCACAAATTACAGAGGCTACGAACCCATCCCCTAGCACAGTTTCCAACACGGGCATAGACAGCGGAATATATGCTAGTTAACCTAACCCAAATAACATGGAATAAGAGACTATGAAGCACACCATAGAGTGATACATGTCCTCTCGCTAGTGTCCTCTAACCTACATGTCCTCTAACCTAACACAATATGCGTCGACGAGAACTTTTTGGCATGCTAATGTCAAATCTGAAGTCAGTTTCTACACCCTACAACCAATGGACAATAGTAGGCGAGGACATCGAATAGTATATGCGAAAAAAGTGGTGACCTCGAAATCAAAGGTCAAATATTTAACCATGTATATTTCGTAAACGGCGAAACATAGTGAGATTCTGTTTTCACATTTGGTATCAGGACATTGAATAGTATATGCTAACCTCTAGGTCAAATATTTAACCGTGTATATATCGTAAACGGCAAGACATATTGAGACTCTGTTTTTACAGTGATATGTATTTTGATGTACTAATGTCAAATCTGAAGTCAGTTGACTAACTTGGCCCCCCGTGGTCGTAGAATTATGAAACTTATAATGCAACTTATTTTAGTAACGGGAATGTAACCTCAAATAATGTTATTTTTTCACGGTAATACGGAATTTGAAAACAACGTCTTGCTACCGATTATTGCTTCCAAGATATGGCGGTTCTAATTTTGTCAAATTTTGACATTTTAGACGCAGAATTGAGAAACTAGCAGATTATATGTTATTTGGGTCGGAAATGCCGAATTTGAAAACAACTTCTTTCTACCTATTATTCCTTCCAAAAGATAGCGCTTCGAAGTTTCTATTTTTAGACATACAATTGAGAAACTCGCAGCTTATATGTTATTCGGGTTGGTAATGCAGAATGTCTCTATCTATTGTCGCTTTCAAGATATGGCGGTTTGCATTTGTCGAATTTTGACATTTTAGACGCAGAATTGAGAAACTCGAAAATCATATGTTATTTGGGTCGGTGATGCCGAATTTGACATTTTCTTCTCTCTACCACCTAACCTTTCCAAAATCCGGTGGTTCAAATTTTGCTTTTTCGGTCCCAGAACTATGAAACTCTCAAATTACGTTATTCGGTTCGGTGATGCTTCCATAATTTGGCAGTTCGAATTGAGACACTCACAGTATTTGGGGTTGGTGTTGTTTGCTCTTTTCCCAACATAGCAGAGATTACATAGAGCTTCCACCTTAATCTACACTGTAACTGAACTTGTCTCGCGCCAAATGAACAAAACCTTGAATGCGTCTAGCTGTCCATATATTCTCCAAGCTGCAGGAAAGCTGGGTAATTGTAATAATTACTATATTCACAAGACTCATGTAAGCAATTACACACAAGAAATAATATTTTCTTTGTTCTTTGACGACATGCTAAACGTCGAACATAACAAGTACATGTTAGGTTTAGAATTCCATAGATTATACAGAAAATTGAAAAACTCAATGCGCATGTCGCGATTTGCCGGTAAATTACAGATCGACGTGGTGTTGGAGAAGATATTAAATGTGAAATTCCACGCTATCTCCTCAGATTGTGCTTTAATGAGCAGCCCTTATGATCCAGCGGTTATGGATGTACTATTTTTTTTCTTTGACAAATTGCGGTTTTCATAATTATTCGTTTGTTGGGAGTATGCGTTCAATGTACCGTATGTAGTCCTGCCCCAATGAGAATAATGTCGGGCGAATACTGAATTACATTCGGGGAATATTGCTTGCTTTCCTGTGCGTGGATTTAATTTTCGTGCACTATTATCTACCCTTTCCAAGATATGGCGGTTCAATTTTTGCTATTTTTGTTTCCAGAACCATAAAAGCCTCAAATTATGTTATTCGGGGTTGGTAATGTTTGCTTCTTTTCCCAACATAGCAAAAATTACACAGGGCTTCCACCTTAGTCTACACTGTAACTATACTCATCTGGCGCCATGGACTAGTAGTGGTGGTTGAGAAGACCTGAAGTGAATAAAATATCTTGAACGCGTAGTAACTACTCATATATTCACCGGGTCTGCAGCACAAACTGGTAGCAAAATTATTCGGACCTTGTAGTGTTTGTACAAAATATGGAATTTATTAGGAACATAATCTGTTACAGCCAACAAGATGTCAATGCCAAGATAAAATAATATTAACTTCGGATGGCGTGTGAGACGTTTTCCAGCTGAATGAATTTACATAATTGCGACATAGATTGAAATACCTTCAGCATAATTTCAAGTAGAATCTAGACTCTGAATTGTTAATATGGAACTTATTAGAAACATATTATGTTACAGCCAACAAAAAACAAACAAGTTGTCAATGCCAAAGTAAAATTATGTTACCTTCGGATGGCATGTCGAAGGGACTGGGAATGGGACTCTAAGGCCATTCTGAGACAAAATCTTTATTTTATTTTATTTAACAATCATTTTATTATTTATTACTTAAGTACATTAGCATACCAAAATACATATCGCTGTGAAAACAGAATCTCAATATGTCTCGTCGTTTACGATCTATATACGATTGAATATTTAACCTTTGACCTCGAGGTCCGCATATACTTTTCGATGCTCTCATACCAAATTTGAAAACAGAATTTCAATATGTCTCGCCATTTACGAAATATACACGGTTAAATATTTGACCTTTGACTAGGACCCGGTAGTGACTTTTGGTTGTGGTTACCGACTACTATTGACCATTGGTTGTAGGGTGTGGTATAGAAACTGACTTCAAATTTCTGCTTATTTTCGTCTAATTGATATGTAATCTCTAGCCTAGAGGACATGTAATCTCTGCTATCTTAAATAGAGATTAGTACCCTTTCATGCTATTGTGCGCTGCTGTACTATGTGGGGTTAACTAGCATATATTCCTGTGTATTTTTGTCATTTCTGCTATCGTGCACTGATGTACTATGTGGTATAGAAACTGTTGTAATTTCTAGGTGTGGGTGGAAACTGACTTCAGATTCCTGTGTAATCTCTGCTATGTCAAATAAGGGTTGCAAAAAGAGCTTCGTAAATAGCCTAGAGCTGTGCTGTGTTGGAATCTCTGCTATGTTTAGTAGTGGTTGAAAAAGAGCTTCGTACCCTTTTATGAAATTTCTGCTATGCTCAATAGGGCTGAAAAATGGTTCCTAGCATTTTATGAAACCTAACCACAACAAATGCGACACGTTGGTTTGTATAGCCCTGGGAAAATAAACTTGTTGGAGGGTGTCCATGTTATCTGGATGAGATTAATTCCTGTGTTCGTAATCTCTGTTAGGTTAGCTAGCCTAGATGGCTTGTAATCTCTGCTGTGGTAGGTTATTCATAGCCTCTGCACCTGGACATTGGATCTAGCCTAGAGGACATGTAATCGACACTGTGTAGAACCTCGAACATGCTGACATGGAATCTCTGCTATGTTCATTCATGTGTATCTACTCTAATCGCTGCTATGTTAAATATGGCTTCGTACCCTTTTATGGAATCTCTGCTATGTTAAACAGGAGGGGTTGGAATTTCTGTTATCGTGCACTATGTGTTTTTAAATAGGGGCTCGTAGCCTTGTGTACTATGCTAGGTTAAATCTCTGCTATAATAAATTGGGCTCGCATCCTTTTATAAACTGAAAAATGGTTCTTAGCCTTTCATGTAATTTAACCATGGAGGGCGTCCATGTTGTAATCTCTGGGTGTGGACGGGGACAACTGTGCTGTGCTGGAAATTGTGCTATGTTAAATAGGGCTGGTGTATCTATGTAATCTCTGTTATGTTAAACTGCGGCACAACATATCATTCAGCCCTGAGAAATCGACTACTTGCTATAGGGTAGGGCCTAGCTAGAGTATGTTCTTCAGCAACAGCGACACGGCGGCTGGAAAAATAGATTTCTATGACCTCCTATTTTGCATGTTATGTAGCTTAGGCGTGCTATATTCTTCAGGATAGCCCGTAGTATTTTATGAAATAGCATGTGTTCTTCAGCAATCGCGACAAATACCACACGGCAGCTGGGAAAATAGACTCCCGAGTATAGGTTATAGTCTACTATGACCTCCTATTGCATGTTCTGTAGGTTAGCTCGAGCACAGTCTTCAGGGTATTATAAAATGGCTCGTAGTCTTTTATGAAATAGATTAATTTTTGATTAAATTAAAAGCAGGTTCAGGTAATGCCATCCTACTCACATCCTCCAAACTCAACTGATTTTTTACTCATTTTTACTAGTCACTCTTTCATTGTTCCAAGGTACTTTAGCTTAAAACACTTTTGTACTTTTCCGCTACGAATTTTCAAATTTACAATGGATTCGTTTCCTCCAGTCACCATTCTTCAACCTTATTTCATGATTTTCATAGTTTCTTCTCATTTCTTTTACAAGCTTATCAACTGGTGTTTTACTCTCTACAAAATGAATCATATCATCTGCAAATCTGGTAAATTAATACTTTTCCTTGTACACCTCTAGCTTCAAATTCGTTACTGAATTAACACTTTACAATATGCTCTACATATTAACTAAAGATAAAGATAAAACGAATTTTACGGGTGGTAACAGTACTATGGCTTACGCCCGTCCCGATACGGGTGAAAATATTAAGTAAAGAGAGGGAGAAGTAACATCCCTGTATCACTACTCCATTTATTAAAGTTCGTATTCCCTTTTCGAGTCAGAGTCCCCTTTCTGATTCAACTATAGCATAAATTCTTTATAAATCTTCGATCTATCTGTCCCACACACCTTTTCTTCAATATTTGATTTACACTTGTAAGACCTTTTAATTACTCGATCGAAAGCTTTATCCAAATCAATAAATGTTAAATTATTTGGCATAAATTAAATTGCCATCTATATGAGACCTGTTTGATAGCTTTGGAAAATATTTATAAACTTAATATGAATAAGATGAACTGTGTTCAGTCCCTGTTGTCTATAGGTTACACTCCTGGACTTTGGAAACTTAACTTTCAATCCTTCTGTTACTGATCCTGAGATTTTTCAGGAGCTCTCTGTTTCACCACCATACAAAGGTCCATGTTGCTACATTTTTTCTTTCATATCCCCGTAAATATCATCCTTCAGATCCGTGATGGGCTTAGAGCATAGTTGTTTGTCTGACCCAGAATTGTAAGTTACAACAAGAAAAATTGTGAACGAATATGATATAGAAGAGCATATACCTTGATACTTGTGTTCTATATGGATTTACGTGACATGAAAGAAAAAAACTTTTGTATAAATATCTCACCCAATCATCCCACTATCACGTCGTATATATGTTCTTGTATCGGCAACGTAATAAATCCGACATTCTATACAATGCCTGCCAAAGTATGAAATAAAGAATACAATCTACCGTAACCTAACCTAGTACAGGAAGATTCTTCATATGTCTAATAAGACTATATTGGTCATTATGCTCTGTTAATATGGTTAATATGGTACATATAAAGTTTTATTACCTACTTGTGATCTTGTGTGAGTACAATTCGATTGTTGAGAAATGGTTACGATAGTTGGCGGTAATTAATACTGCGATTTAGTAACATCAAGCTTCCTGGTAAGAATAAGAAGAACTCATTCATCTAGCCGGATCATACCAGATATAAAAGTGTATGATTATGTTCGTTGTTCCGTAAATGTTCTTAGACCTTCAACATGTTTTCAATAAACTTTTCATTAATATTTCTCGATACCCTACAAATACGACTGTGGGTGTTCCTAGTCCACAAGCTCTCCAGTTGTCACTGTTGCTATTTTACTATTTGTGAATACACTGTTTGTGTTTTCTATAACCCCAAGGACCCCAGTTACCACTGTTGCCAGCTTATTATAAAATTAAATTTTCACACTTCTACACCGTTAGAGGTACATACACCAAACAATGTGTGAATACTCCTCGATACCCTATTATAGTAAAGTCCAAAGTTTGTAACAGTAATTTATAGCATTTAATATTTGTGCATTAGTGTAATGAGAAGTTATAATATTTTCATATTACATAACAACCTTTTTTTAAAATTATGTAGCTCAGTTATTAAATACTCGGGCAGGCCATGTAGCTCGGATGGGGGGAAAACGAAGATTATACAATAGTCTATCCTGGTTGGAAGGCCGGATGAAAGGAGATCATTGGGAAGACCGAGATGTCGTTGGGAGGACAATATTAGAAAAGATCTTCGAGAAGTAGGTGTTCGTGATGAAAACTGGCTTGATATTGCCCAGGATAGATTCCAATGGCGAACGCTTGTTACTGCGGCGATGAACTTCCGAGTTTCATAAGCCATAGAGTTAGTTAGTTATTAAAAGAAATTTTAATCTTCTTTTACCTGAATATCAATAAGTTTATGTTATATGTCTGTGTTTCTAGAACCGTACTTCTAGCTATACTATAATCAATACAAAAATTACTTTATTGCCTCTTTACAAGTATTTTCATCACGCTACATGACTATTACCTCATAATTATAATTCCTCTGTTGATGACTACGCAATATTGACTTTTGTTTCTCAGTATTGGGAACTTCTACAATGCTTTCATTTTATCGTGTAATTCATTCTTCTCTTGTAATTATACATACTTTTCCAAACAGTTCTGGTCTATTAATATATCTCTCATTGAGGCGTATGCTCGAAAAAAATCTATGTGATATCCTCTAAGATGCCACGTAGACTTTTGTTCGCGCATATGTTTATATTCGAAAACATTACTGAGTCAAAACACTCAAACAAGACATTGCAAAACGGCATTATGGAAGTTAACAACACTGAGAACAAAGAAATGTTCTACAGGACGTTCAAGTCCAGACTGCATTCTATTACATACTCGTTTTAAATAAACTGTGTAAAATAAAGGGAAATGTAAATGAAAACAGTTTAATACGTATACATTTTGGAAAACAAAGATAATCTCTATACTTGCAATCAAGTAACGAAAACTAATTCGTTCTAGTAGATCTAGTTTTAACCGTAGCAAAATTCCGAGTCTTATATTCCATGGCGGCAATAAACATACACTATATAAAAGCATGAAAAATAAACGTTACAAGCAACATTCTCGGAAGAATAATGTCTCTTCTAAGAGAAAGATAAATTTGTTTACTGTATGAATATACGGGTTATAAATATTTGAGACAACCTGGCGAAATAACACCAATAACTTGATACTAAAAGCCAGCCAGCGAGACGCTGAACTTTTCAACAGTAATTGTATTTTATTGCCCTATAGAGAATTTTCCACACGGAAGGGAAGCGATGAAAAAATACTCATGGAAAGGAAAATTAAAACAACCGAGGTATGAATTACAATTTACATAAGACTATACCTATAGGTAATATAGTAATGGTACAGTAAATGATCAATACGCGCACTTGCCTGGAAAATCTCAAGGTCAGGATGGTTGGCCTCGGGTATCGAATCCAGGAGCTACCGATTGCAAAGACAACGTTCTGCCAACTGAGCTACGCTGCTCAGTTGAGTGATTTCTCTGCATGAAACCTTGCATACGACAGAGGTAATTGTCGTTACTACGCCACGTACTGTCGTGGGTCTTGAAACAAAAACCAGAGTATCTTTTTCTTCCTGAATGCACAAGTTATATTTTCGTCTAAGTCGCCGTTGTCCTTCCAGGTGTTACAATTTTATTTTGGTCAATTTATGACACAATTAACTGTTCCATGACATCAACGTCGTTGGACAGGTGGCGACCAGCAAGCGACGTGTCAAACCAAGTTTTGGAAGATTGTTATCGACATTTCGCGGTGAGACCACTTGCATTTTTTTAATTGTACCATACACAGGCCGCTGATCGGAGAAAAGCGAGGAAGATCAATACGCCACAAGTGACCTGAAGCAAAGATGTCAAGAGTTGTCTATTTCAGTTGGCCGAACAAGAGTATCTGGGAATGTCAGATTTTGGTAAAGATTTTAATTGAACTTTGCTCATTGTCTTCAGGATTACATATTAGTAGGTTTGAAATTTCTTAATTGTCTAGGCTGGGATTCAAACCTAGAACCTTGCGATTTGTTGTTCGTCACTTACGTGTAGTCACTTAAATACAATTAAACATTTAAACAATTACATGCTTAATGGTATTATGTGATTTTTCTTTTCTCTTTCTTAGAGTAACTCTACAGCAACAGTGCGCATTTGATTTCCAGAACTATCCCATGGACTCTCATGTCTGTGAATTAACTATTTTATCAGGTAAGTATCATATCTCGGTTGTCAATAGTTATATGGTAGATATTTGTCAGGTATTTAGAGTAGAGTAGAATAAAACAGGATGGTGTGCTAAAATAGGCTATTTACTTTAATTATCTAGGAAATGTTTTAGTATGCGTTTAAATTTCGAATTAGACTCACAACCTCACGGTTGACATAATAAAGTATATATCAAGTTAAATAGTTGACACAATTTTACTAACAACCAAGTTTAAAAAAATGAGGTCTTACTAAATTGTCCTGGGTTTGACCAAGTACATAATTATCGCCTATCGTTCCGACTGTAATCAAGGCAAGAGTCTAATTCAAGTAAATCGTTCCTTGGTTACATTTTAACCTTAAATATTTCTTGTTATGTTGTTTAGCTTTCTGAAGACGCAACCTTGATTTGTATAGACGGATGAAACAGAATACTATAAAAAAAATATGAAAAAAATGTGATAGCATCTTAAGTAGTTAAACTGTTAATGTTACGCAAATGATTGGATTAAACTCAAAGGGTGATGTTCCGCAGAGCCGATCCAGTCACTGCAGCTTAACTTGTAAATAGTAAAAAAGAGTTATGTCAACTGTGTAAAATTTCAAAATGCGTATACATTAAAAAAAAGCTTAATCTGACGTTCCTAACCTAGCACACTGTAACAACTTGTAAACAGTAAAAAGAATGAACAGAAGGTAATTGGATCGTGTCTGCGGAATAATAGTCAACTCAAATGTGTTAATGAGTAGCTGGCAATTATTTTTATAAACATACTACTACAAAATATTTAAGAAATAATTTGTCACATAATTTGTTGATTTGTGGAATTTTTAAAGAAGCTTGATAATTTTTATTGTATCCTGTGTATTCTACTGTGTTTGGATATTTTTATTCACACTGGTTAACAAGCATATATGTATTGTGTCATGTTGAAGAAGTAATTACATCATGTGATGTGAACGTTGATCTCAATTTATGAATCAACCTAGTGTTCATTGTCAGTTTAACCTGTTCTGAAGAACACCATTAATATCACAAAATCATATAACTCCCCATACATTGGCATCATAAAAATCGTTTAAAAATGTACCAAAGAGAAGAATGGCCGTACTTGTTTTCTTATTAGTTACCGAAAAGACATAAAAAGAGAAAAACATACGTATATTTATTTGGTGCACATATAGACCTTCAATTGTAGCACATTTGTTCTTGCTCTGTAAGAAAATTCTCTCAATGCTAACTCCCATATATGCCTAAATAAGCTCGCACAGACTTATATTTGTTTATACTTTGTTCACTTCCAAATAAGAAAAAAGAATTGGAACAAGTATTGTAAAGCGCTTACCTCTGGTTCGTGAAGTCTTCGGTTCGGTCCCAGATCGTACCATGTGTGCTTTGTGGCGAACAGCGTGTGCATGGGTTCTCTCGAGGTTTTACCGTTTCCTCCCTCTTTGTTCATTCCAACAATTTAACCATCATGATCATCCACTTGGTCCTAAATAAAATTCAATTCAATGGAACATGCAGTGACTTGGAGTTCCTTGTAGAATGATCTTGGTGCCTAGTGAGCATTCTTAGATATTTTATTATCACTTACAACGAGAGTTACTTTTGTGTCAAATGCCGATTTCTTTCAAGTTCACAAGATGACAGAAGACGGTAAACGATGAAATACGTATTTTTGTTTGTGCGGTAAAAGAGTTTGAAGGGGGGTAATGGCCCCCACAAAGTGAATATACAGAAGGCCCAAACGCAGGTGTGGCCAGCTCAGAATCCTAGCTCCCAGGATGAGCAGAAAACGTTAAATGTTGACTAAAAATGTACTTTTCGTTTTGTACCGACAAAGAACAATGTACTCATAGTGCATGTCGGTCGCATACTTGTATCTTTGCGCATGGCACCGCCAACTTTTGGTCTACAAAGAAATTTATATGCGGAAATAAGGTGCACTTTGAAAGGAAAGAGATTATGCGACAGTCACAAGTGTACTTTGGCGTCTCCGTGAAAAAAAGTATATTAATGTCGCATGTCAGATGTTACGAAACGAAGAAAAGATAAAGTATCAATCACAGATGAAAGGAGTCACTTCTCGTGACCAAGACCTGATCCGAACATAGGAGACTCCGAAACCCGGTGACCCGGTCCTAAACTTGAAGTGAATGGCCCGATTGACCCGGAAATATAATAAACGGCGAATTTTTGCAGTCGTATTTTTCGTGTCCTGGTCCCAACCACCCCTGAAAGAAACATTGTTCTAACTAAAG
>JAGDQP010011016.1:37167-54116 GCA_022664845.1 Lepisma saccharinum
AATAAATAATTTCTTGTTCAATCAAACTGATGCTTTTTATTTCCATTCCTCACCAACAACATCCAAATAAACCGTGTAAGAAATCTTGTGTCCAAAGAATGACATACAGTTTGTCTACATATTCTGTACTTGTAATCATTTCTTTATATGATTTCACTATTTTCTGAAGTATATGTTCGTTGTCTTTGTGTGTCTCTAAATTTCTCGTAGATTTCATTGCATATAGGCGCATATGCTAAGGTTTTCACTACGTCCTGTTCCAAGGATTCCATCGACATGTGAATGCAGTCGTGAGTTCCAGAGTCAATGTGAATGTGGTCAAAGCAAGCAAGACAAATTAGCGGAACATTTGCTTTCCATTTTTGAATACTATACATTTTGCAAGCAGGTTTGACTTCAAGAGTCGAGCATTCACACAGGACCGCCATTGGAAAACTACATCCAAAAATTCTCGTTCAACGTCGTTATGTACTTTATTGACCAATCACAATAAAGAATACAAGTTGTCCCTATCAGTCTCATGACAAGTGTCTCGTAAAATAAATACCGCAAGAGTTGCATCAAGATTCACTTCATGTAGTACTTGACATCATTGCTTGCATTTCATAAGTACAATAACACATACAACTTGACAAATACAATATTTATTCACTTAATTCCAATACTTGGGAACAATTGACGTTATTCCTAACTATGCCTAACCTATATTACAAGCAAAGATGTTGCTGTTTGTGATTTCTGTGATAGACATTCACAGTCTTGTATCATATCTATAAAATATAATGTTCTTACTTTTAATGTTTTAAATAAAACTCTATATTTTAGTTACTGTTGTAAGAGTAATATTCAGTACTGTTGTGCCATAGGTGACTAAAAGATACATTACAACGCTGTTGTAGTCTAATGATACATCCAGTTTTACGCAATGCACAAGTATTTTAATTTCATATCCTTACTCAACGTGTTCCAAAAATATCAAACAGTCTGCTAAAGTACAAGATTAACTCTAGTGACCATGATCTATCTCTAATGATCGTTCAACTGGACTTCATTTTTCAAAACGTAACATGTTTCATTAACACAAATTGTATATTTCAAGTGAATTTGTACTTGCAGAATTAAAATGTCTACTTTCCATTTGCAGTTAGCTAATGGCAAAGTCACAACTGCTTCGGATTCTATTCTTAAACTATAGTACTGTGTTTATATCATCCTCGTTCGTGTTTGGGACTCAGATCTTTACAATCTAAAATGCAAATGACGCCTAAATATGTTACTTTAAACCTAATTCTGATGTCCTATTCTCTCTAATCTTATTCCCTTCTGTTGTATACATATCATGAAGGAGGTTAAGCCGTTTGGAAAGGATCTGCCTCTCTATACTATTGTTCTCCCTATACGCAAACTTACTTGATCACATATCTATGTCCAGTGCTGTTTTCTTGATTCAGGTATTTAGGTTATTTATCCATATGGTGAAGGCTAAGCTACATGTCAAGGATCTGTCTCTTTCCGATTAAGTCGACAAAGTACATTTGTTAGCATTTCATTCCGTATTACCACATGTAATTTATCCAAGAAAACAAATATGTGATTTTCCTTTAAATATTTTTTTTCTCAAGAACTTCTTTCAAACTCCCACCCTTCAAGTCTGTTGCGTCATGCAGCTTCATTGGTATGCCGAGCCTATCCAATTTTCTCTGCATAATCAGTTCGTCTATATGCAGTTTCCAAACGCCCAATGCTTGTTCAACACCACAAAAAAGGGGTTCCATTCTTGTATGTGTATGTGTATGTGTAAATATACATACATACATACATACTCTGTTATAATTCTTATTACCAACGCTGTCAGGGGTCTCAATAATGAGGTCCGTGATGAATTAAAATAGCCTGAACTGCTACTTACTCCTACTCGACCTGTGCTTCCATCTGGTGAGGATAAAAAGAACTACAAAACAGAAGAAAGAATAAAAAGAAACATTAAGATGCAAAGAATTGCAAATTGATTATATATTAAACTGTTGTTTCTTGTTTGCGTGTTCTTTTTTTCTTTTTCGTTTTATCTGTTTTTGTTTGTCTGTCTGTGTGCGTGTGTGTATAAAATAAGCAAAGAGGCTGGGCAAGTGTTCTAGAGAAAAACATACATATTGGTGTTTTGCTTGTTCTGTGGCATGTGCATCTTTTAACAGTTTAGAAGAAATGTTTGACCGACTGGTGGGAATAGCTCCGTGCAGTAAGGAGTACATCGGTTCGATATCGACGTTTATCACGGAAAATGAGTATATTCACAGAATATAAGCAAATAAACCATCAATTTCCCGTATATACATACTGTATTATATGATTTGATTTACAGTGAATTTTCCTGGTCTAATTTAACGTAATGGTATGCTATTTAACAATAAATATGGTAATATATTATTCGCATTAGTGTACAAAGCTTTTCACTGACAAATCTGCACTAAGGAATTGACACAACTGTATAGTAATTTTAATAACTGCATTGTAACTGCTTATCAGTTATTAGTGCTGTGTTATTCATCGAACACAGGCAATAGGGTTGGAGGAACAGTAATTAAAAGTATTTAATTATGACTTGCAGTAAGATATAGTGCTTTCTGGAGGGGATATTCATTACATATAGGATGTAATTATGTCATTTTTTATAGCAAAAATATGTGGTTAGTTTAAAAGCACTAAATAATTGTCCATTATACCCCTAGCATATAGCAAAACAAGGGATGTGTACTGTCTACAGCTTACATTAAAGAGGTTAATCATAAATGTGAATGAGTATCCTGAAAAGGTAGGCAATTTGCAAGATTTTACCGACGTTTTGGTGTCTTACACTACTGAACGGGTCTATGCTTGGGACCCGGTCTGACGTGTCGACCCGGTTTCAAATCAATGATCTTACAGTCAAAGCATAGTTATTCATTATTTTCTTTAGTTAGAAAATAGACAGTGTACTGTCTATAGCTTACATTCAAAAGGTTTATCGTCCATGTGAAGGAGTATCCTGAAAAGGTAGGCAATTTGCAAGGTTTTACCGGCTTTTTGGTCTCTTACACTTCTCCGGTCCATAAATTGGCTCGAATGATCCGATTGACCCTGTGACCCGTTTCATCTCTGTTATCAACAGTGACCAATAAGGTTTCTTTCTTCAAGCTCTAGGAAATGCCAGCATTTATTATCACAAAATCCAACCTCGTAATAGGACAAAGGAACAAGCACGCAGAAAATGACTCTGTTACATAGAAGGTTTTATCAAAACTTTCCGGATTAGCTCTGTAGTGCGTCAACAGATTATAACGTCAGCGATCGTTGTATATATGAGAGAACAGCGACGAAGGCGATACACGTCTAAGACAAGTTAAAACATTTATGGCTTATAAGTAACCACACGTACGTGAAATAGAACGAAACAGTATTCACCAACCAAAAGCAACGTTAGTGCTATAAGATAGGATACAATTATATAAAATAGCAATAAGTAATGATGGTTTCAATAACTTATAGATATAGAAGAAAATAGTACTAGCATAATAATACTATGACACTATGTAATTTGGTATAGTTCAAAATAATATTTATTGTCAGATTCAGTTTTTTACTACTCACACCTTGACATTTAACTCAAGTAATTATCCGTACATTTCGTCACATGATCATAAAGTTCGAACTTGAGAATAATACCTGGGTTTAGGCTCACAAGAGTAAATGATACTATTACAACAGTGCTTTTACAAAACAGAGCCTGTGAAAAGCTTTATAGGGTGTTGAATATAAGTTTTTTGATTATGATATCTTTTCAACACGTCAATTTTTTATTTATTTATTTTCAGTGTCCGATAAGATAGTCAAATTATATACAACACAAAGAAATATCAATTTTCTTTAACACATTACATACAACATTTAACTTTGAATTATATTTTTGTAAGGCTGTATCCACCAACTATCATCGACAAGTAATTTTATTTTTCTGAATATCCAACCCCTCAACATAACAGATAATATTGAACTTGATTCACAACAACTTATAAATGAACCAAATATAGGATTGTGTAATGACCATGAATTCTAAAACTCAAAAATAAAAATTACAATACAACTCAGACAAACAACCTTTATTTATATTACCAACTGGCTAATGATATCCTTATCAATTTATATGAAGTGCCTATTATCTTCAAAGTATATTGATTTCAAGTAAAAGTCATTATTCCGATCTATCATTAACTATAATATGAGATCTCTTACCTTTCTGTGTTAACTTCTTTTCATAATGGCCACAAAACAAATACATTAAAATGCAGGAGCGCTCCCGGAAACATCATCGAATAGCCCAACCATTTATCAAACCAACCAAACCAAAGAAAATTATGTATCTTTCAATATCGGACATTTCACTCTTATGACCCCAGTACCTTGGACAGAGTTACCCGATTCTGAAAAACTGACTGAATCGTTCCTCGTTATACACTCGTGCTTTGGGATCAATATATTTGTTAATTGATTCAACTTTTTTTTATGCTTACGTTACCATGCACGTAAAATTCCAACTCACGATTTGTCTATACGTCTCTATAACGCATACAAAATCTGAAATGAACATCTCAATTCACCTTTCTGACGAATTTTTACTTTTATATGCAAAGATATTGACAATACCTATACCGTATCACTATTTCCGACTATAAAAGTTATAGGTTTTTATATTCAATAACCTTTTCATCCAAGATGACCAGAACTATTCGTACTTTCATTTCACCACTTCCATTTGTAAAATGTTCAGACTTAGAGGCCAATCCTGTCCCACAATGATAATGTTCTCCCCTATGGAAACGCAATGTTACACCAGAGTTACTGTCAATCGTTCCGCTATTATCCGTTGAACGCCTATTGCATACATCCGCTGCAATATGGTATCCGCAGAATAAGAAAATATTCTCCAAGATTCTTCAGAAACACCGCTTTATCATTTACACCGCTGAACTGCTTCTGTTCCGAAAAAATTGAAATTTGCGTACGGTACTTTAGCTATTATTGACGTTCGCTCCACTTGGTTAATATGCCTTTAAACAAATTGCAAATGGTTTCAAGGAAGAAAATATTCAGCTTCACCTTTATTAATGAAACTCCGACGAAAAACGTTACTCATAACAAACAAGCTGACATTAGAATGTATATTTAGACGTTTCAGTACTATACAACGAAACTTCCAGCCGTGCTTGCACTAAACAGTTACTTAATATGGTAAGTAGCAACACTGCTTTGCTGCTTCACTTTAACGTAACGTATTCTCTTTTTCTTCATCTTACGTCATCAACTACGTCATATTCGAACGTTTTTTTATAAAGAAAAAATGAAAAAGAAGTTAAGAAAAACGACAAGCTGTTATGTGTTTATTGTTTACAACAATGAGTTTACCGATCACTATCAGCTTTTCTTTCTTTTCATGCATCTACTACGGCCTCAATAAATAGCATGCTGACACTGAAATATATTCGTATATTATATTACAACTGAATGTAATGATGATAGGATTTATTGTCCTTAGTAAAACTGTTCCATTCTCACATTTCTATCAAACAATATGTTAATATCAGCTAGTGATCAACAACCTTCTCTGAACCTGCAGCCAATATGACAATGGGTCGCATGTAATCCAAATTGCATCCAAATGGTGCTTTAACAAATATTGAATAAGATGAATTACCAAGAGCCGTCCACAAGAAAGTTTCACCTCTACTAAACCTTCTAAAATCAAACCTTTCTCCCGTTTGATAAATGGAACTCAGGAAAGTCTAATCATTTCAAATAATTTGTACACACTCACTATGCATCTAACTTGCGTGCCAATTAATATAAACGACACCACTGATCTATCTCCAAAATGTGCCAACTCTCTATGCTAGAAATTGTCCAGATTTTATTAACTCCTGTTTTTCTGAAAGAACGTTACGGATTTTCATGTAAGATTTTTTTTAAAGCTGTCACAAGATGTCACCACATGGTTGCGCTCCCAGCGAGAGTGAGTTGCAATCTTTATAAGGCAGTGTAACAAGTAACATTGCTGGGTTATCATCAGGAGTTGTTATATGATGATTTTGTTATCATCACTTTTACCTAGGACCTACATTGCTGGGTCATCATCAGGAGTTGTTATAGTGGTGCTTTTGTGATCATCACTTTCACCAGGACCTACGTTGCTGGGTTATCATCAGGAGTTGTTATAGTGATGCTTTTGTGATCATCACTTTCACCTAGGACATGTCAACTGCATTTACGGTGGCAGATTTTCGACCGGCACTGTGGCGAGACATACAGGTTTGAGTTCTACTGTTAGCCATGCTGACTGAAGTTTTCCAGGGTTTCTTTGAATGTCACCAGGCGAATGCCGATTTAGTATTTAAACAAATACCTTCGCCGCTACTTTCTTCCTTTCTGTTCCCGGAAGAGTGCTTGCTGAGCGACATCTTCCCTCAGACAAAACCTTCTAAAGCTTGCACAATTGTATTGCTCGATAATTCTAGTTGAATTTGAATTTAATTTTGATGGCTCAGGTCGCCATTCTAGTAACTAATGCTTTTGACCTGTCCAGATTGCAAGCTGATAAGGTTTTAAATCCACAAATAATCATGCTTCAGCTGGGATTCGAACTCATAACTTAGTGGGCTGTAGCCTCACATCTTAGGTTACAAGAGCGCCGCAGACAGTAGTCCTCAAACATGCGGCGGGCTTGGGTCATAACTACCTGTCTGATTCATAACTGTAGCTTCAATTTTAAAAAAATCAGTACATTTTATGTTTTCTTTCATCATAAATTCCTTCTCCGTGTAGAACGTGGTCTTCTTTGGCAAAAGGGATACTGAAGTCATGAGAAAATAATAATAATATTTAAACTTCATGCACACACCTATTCATACAAGTACTATTTGCGAGTTACCCACAAAAAGTCGTCATTTGCTTTGATACATACGAAGCAGCAAAAATACAGAAAAACTGTTAGGGAAAATGATTATTAATATTCTGTTATTATTATTAATCTCTGTCCATCTATTCATTCGTCAACAAATTTAAACTCAGGAACCACTAGGGCCACGAAACTGGTTGAGGTCTCGACGAGAGGAGTTTAAAAAATGCATATATTATGTCTATCTGTACGTCTGTCGATAAATTTGAACTCAGGAACTACTAGGGCTGCAACGTTGGTTAACGTGTCATTCGAAAAATATTGCTGAAACTTTTCGAACGTCACAAATATAATCTAGATTAAACGCTTGCAGCTGAAGACTGGTGATAGCAGCATACGTGTATTATCCCGCGACTAGGTTGAGTTATTTTATTTCTGTTATGCCTAGCAAATAACATCAACGTTACAATCTTCAGATTGGAATTGTGAAAACAATGCAGTTGTTGCCGATTGGAAAGTATATGTGAAAATTGATTTAAAAAATAAGTCAAGTTAGTACATAAGTAGGGGAGCAAATCAATAAATAACATTAAATTAACTTAAAAGGTGCTCTAAAAGGTACACAAATAACGAACACAATACCTAAAATATCTTATTTATAGAATGTATTCCAACCTTGAACTGTGTAAGAAAAATACACTGAACACGCTCATATTAGAAGGGAAAAGGGAATTACTTATAACGTACTTCTTGTCTTGCGGGTAAGAAAATTCAGTCCCAAATATTAAATAATTTGTAATACAAAATCTAAACCTAAAGCCTTCCAAAACCAAACATCCTTCAAGTCTTTTTCATTATTAATTGGTTATGTAGAAATATTCACTGTTGAGAGCAATTTTAGGATTTTATTTACCTGCCTTCTTCTTCACTGTAATTCTATTAAAGCTGTTACTATTATCTTTTGTGTTACTATAGTTCGTGAGCCTACAAATTTCGTTAAACTAGAATGGTCACCACAGGGGGCAATTACATCCGGTTCGACAGAGATTCCAAAATTTCATTACAAATTTTGTTACAAACCAGTTGCAAATGCCACCATGAGAATTGCAGGTAAGTTTTAGTTACCTTATAAACAAAATATTATTAGATGTTCTGAAATTCGTGCCCACGGACGTTACCACGTTTTTCCGTCAAAAATTATAAAGAAAGACTACTCTTTACAAACTTTTCCTTCGATGGGTAGGTTATGATAAGTTAAAGGTGAAAAACTGATGACGTGGTGCTCCTGTAACGACTATAACTATATTATTTGACAAGTGAAACCAATGAACTCTAAGTAACGATGCTGGAGTGATCGGTTAGTATAGAAAGATAGATGCCAGAACAATATTCAACCACGATCGTCCACTTCTAGCCTAAACCAATATGGTCCGAATTTCAAGCTCTAAGTCCGTTTCTTACGTTGTGTGGTCTGTTTTTATTTGTCTTCATTCTTGAGTTCTGCACATACCGGACTGTGCATATAATAGTAGCTACAATGCTGTAAATAATATTTACTTTTTTCACAAGGATTAATGAAACGTAAATATAATCAGGCCGGATAGCGATAACAACTGTAAAAACTGAGTTGAACCTAAAAATTGTGTTCATATTTGTTTATGTTGAAAGTGGACGATCGAGATTAACTGTTTCCTCCGCTCCCTGGTTTAATATATGCATCAAATTTTTAATGTCAATGATCGGTTCAGTATCGCTTTAAGATAGAGGTTAATGGTAAACTAATTCCAGCCGTGTAAAAGTAGATATGTCCATGGGATATTGGTCTGTAACCTTTCATAACTGAACTCTGTCTTCCTGACAATTTAATGTTGTTACAGTAGCTTTAGCATAAAGTTAATGAGAAACGCCAACTAACTAGTGGTCCGGCAGAGGAGTATCTCAATATACTTTCTACACTGGCTAAAAAATATATTTCGAATAATAGGAGCTATATGCGTTACAGTATTGCCACCTTATAAATCTTTCGCTTCTAATATCTAAAACTCTATGCGTCAGAGAAAAATTTCTCAAAGAGAATTTTCGCCTTAGAATTTTTTCAGGAATAATTTGGTAACGCCCGTGTGTGCGAGTTTTAAAAGAACTCGATATAGGACTATAAATTTGATTAAAGCATGATTGAAATTCCATCCACTTTTTAATTATAAAAAGAATGTATCAAATGTATAGATAACTTCTAGAAAATCTTGAATTTTCTCGGATTTGTTACTCGTGAGGCTAAATTGAAAATATTATCAGTAAAATATGCTTCCAAAACGCATGACTTGTGTGAATATATCAGTCGTGGCTTTGAAAGGGACTTAAGCTATAGCAAACCGCAAAGCAAAATGTCCTTGCATCCCTTAAAAATATCTAGATTACACCTGCTCATCTCCCTTCCACTCACTATGATTCTCGATAGTTTGACTCCATAACTGCTTCCCAGCGTTGATAATTCGTCATCCTCCAGCAGAGACGGACCAAAATCAGACTGAATATCTTTGCACCACATTTAGATGTTGAAAGTTAACAATTTGACAATCAATACTACAATTTATAATGCTTGTGCGTATCTTAATGCTTAGTCGCGAGACATAAACGTATCCAATAAAAGTGTCATATTTTATAGCAGATGTATTCTAATAAAATGTCAAACTCAACAGTACGTTTTGTGTTTTAATTCAATAAATTATATTTTGTATTAATTTTTATTAACTTTCATTATTATTTATTTTTATAACATGTAAATTCTTAACGAACTTCCAATATAAAACATATAAATTCTATTTTTCAGGAGAATCTTCTCAATTAAGTTTTTACATTATTTTCTACCGACATTTAATGAACCATGTAATCGAGTGTTACGTTCCAAGTTCCATGTTTGTTGTGATCTCATGGGGAAGTTTTCTCGTAGCACCAGAAATGGTTCCAGGAAGAATGGTTCTCCTTGTAACAAATTTGTTAGCATTAATAACATGGTTTCAATCAATCAGGTAAGAGTTATTGCCAACATATACTCATGATATATTAATATTGTAGTAGTCATTTAACGTAAATTGTGATAGGATGATTGATCAATTGGGCAAATTGGTCAAAACTCATCAATTTTATGTGATAATTCATAAGAGGAATCATTTAGAGAGGGTAGGGGACAATCCCCCCTCCCGTGGGTTTGGGAATATAGACGCACAAAAACGTGAAAAAAAAACTCAGAAAAGACAAGTGAAAACGACATAAAAGCACACTGAAATGTAATGATAAATTCTTTTACTTTTTCAATTTCGATTTTTTGTAGGAGTTTGGAACACAATTTATAACTAAAACAACTGCTTGTAACGCGCTAAGCAATGTGGTTTAATGAATCTTAATTGTCTGTTATAGTAATTTATTTGGTACCAATCTCACAAAAAAACGAAAATGGGAAAAATATTTTAAGAAGAGTTTTTATTTTTACTTATAATGAGTTTTTATGTCGGGTGTTTATTTTCGTCTTCTTAAAGAAGTGTATATCTATATACTCTTTTCCTTTCATGCTCAAGAAAAAAATCTGCATTACGTCTGCATGGATTTACAATAGGATCGCCGAGAAACCCTGTGCGATGCCTATTCAACATTAACTCGACTTATCATGGTAGTGATTCTCACTGGCTCACTAGTATGCCGCGACAATTCTTGTCTGCCCCGTGCCAAGCCGCGAGAACACAAATATTTTTATTAAATGGTAAAATAAAGAAAAGTGAAATAGAAATTTAATATCTTTTAGAACGTTATTTATTAATACAAGAGGAACAGTACATTCTAAGTAACAAATTGGAATTCTTAAAATTATTGAGTCTGTTCTCTTGACAATATCTAGCTTTTGCAATTTTTGAAATAATTAATTTGTTTTTCTTTTACTTTGGCTTTGTCTCGGTGTCTTGTTCATTTTCTACGCTCTTGTTACATTTGATTGCATGTAGTAAGTAGCAGCGTAAACCACAGCAGCGTGCTTTCGAGAATTATAATATGAGAGTTAGTAGGCCTCTTTTGAGGTTTTCTTTCCTCTGCATTTCTGAAACAATTGGCTCGAGATATAGCTCAGTTTGGCTTGTAGAGTTACCAAAGACAGGAAAACTTGCGTCGTCTAAGCCCTACATATAGAAATATTGATTATATTTTTATAATATATATTCTTTTCGTTTGGAGTATTGTCACTTTTTTGTGCAAAGTATAGCAATAAGTCATTGTTTTATCAATATTGGCCGTGTACTGCCCAAGCGGTTGGTCTTGTCGGGTCAGTTTTAACTCTATCCGTTTTTATATTTCTCCCTGGATGCATTTATATTGGTTGGACTGGATGTATATATATTGGTGGGCAGTCTTTGTTTCATATCTTAGGGCGCCCAAAGCCTATCTGTTGCGTGAGTCATAATTAGCCAGTAGGTCAGATTAGAACATTTTCTTTATATTCATTTGTAAGAGAATTTTAAGTTCTAATTTTTGTTAGGTTTGAGAACATTTCACTTCTGAAGATTGTTACGTGTTTAGAAGTCGGATTTCGTTTGTCTACAAGTCCTGCTTTTCCTGAAAAGGTGTGGTGGCTTTGAGGGAGGCCCTTGTCTTTTAAACTTTTGTTCATAAGTTTTGTCTTCCCCCTCCCTGAGAACTGAAAATCTTGTTTTGTTCAGAGGAAGTCCGGTGCTATAGTCTTTGCTCTGGTTTTCCCAGTTTTGTGGGTTCCATCATGTAGATTTTTTTGTGTGTATATTTTGATGTGAAGATCCAATTTTTATTTAACTTGTGGGGTCACATCATTATAAGAGTTTTCCCACCATAATGTTTACTTTGCCTGTGACATTACGCAGAATGTCATGAGTCGGTTTCGTTCTTGTGGAGTTTTTGTTACATAGGAGACGAAGCTATTTTGTTCTTATTTTGATGAGACTTTATTTACTGACTCTCTTACTTTTACTAGCCTGCCTCAGTATCAGTGGATGTAACATTTCTGCCTCTTGCCAGACTTGAATACGTATTATTTAGTGGTGTCCACCTCAAGACACTGAGCTCAATATGATAGGTCTACAGTATAGAAGGCTGTTTTAATCGACTCCTATATTCTTATCTTGTCATTGGAAATTTTTGTCACTGCCTATCACCACTGCCTCTAAGGAATATTTTTTTTTTCTATTATAAATGAAAAATTACTTTCGGTTATCAATTTCCGATGATCGACTCGCCACGTTGATGATATGGCTGTGGAACGGAAAGAGGTTAAGAAAATTTCTATTGACGATTTTTTTTAATGATTGCTAAAATAAAGCCAAGAAACATTAGCGCTTTTCATCTGCTGTACATAACACTTTACAAAAAGTTGACAATTAAAATGTTCTTATTTTTTATATCAGATATAAGTGTTACTTGTTTTCATCTATATCATATTAACAGCGTAGATATGCCTGTGAATTGCGTACAGGGATTCCGCCAGAATTTTCAGTTTAGGGGGTGTAAAGTCGAAATTGGGAGTGTGTAAGTGGAGTTTTGTACGTTTTCTGTCGATTTCTGACCGTATTTTTTTTAAGGTCGGGGTGCTTTCGATAATTTGCGGGGTGACACCCCTACAGGGGGTCTGGCGGAATAACTGATTACGTATATGCAGAGTATGATGTAAAACTATGCTTGGAAATAGGTGGGATGCGTCCAGCGATATATCATATCCTAAATGATCTTCCCCCCCCCCCAAGCAAAAACTGAAATGACTCCACTGTAATACATGCATGGCTCACTGAATCAGGATGATTATGTTATGAGATTTCTTTAAAAATGTGTAGGGTGGTTGGAAACTGTATCCGTGTTATGCGCCATGAAGTGATGACGTCAACAGCTATAGTATCAATCGTTACGGAACAGTTTCTGTAAGAACTCGTAGAAACAGTCAATTGTTATTGATCCATTTATTTTACATCATGTATTTTCAAGTTACGAAAATCTAAAAACCATCAAAAAAAATTGAGTCATGTACTGGAATCAGACACATGTACTACTTTACATGACACAATTATTCACGTTGATTCTTGAAGCCTGGAAAATAGGCAATGCAAATAATAAAGATACTTAAGAGTCGCATTTCAAATACCAAAACAGCGAACATAACACCATTTTTACTTTAAGTAAACCACTAGTGGAAATTTACTGAAAGGTGGTTTAAATTGTCCAGTAGAAGATCTCCTTACCAATTGCCAAGTGATTATTTGTTTTTAATGAATGAGATGAAATTATATGTGCAGGGTTATCCACTGAAGACTATTATCAAGTTACATTATATCTCTATACATAAACTATTCCAACATTAAGAGCAGTAGATCCTTTTCAGAGATGATGATCATCCAAAAGATAATATTTATCTCACATAATCAACTCTTAGATGTAGAAGACCTCAAACATACATTCACTATATAGATATGACACTATGTCAAGACAAACTTCGATATTCACCAATCTAAAACACGTAATTCATCACATTACAAACTATCAGTATTATAAAACGTTCAATCAGACTTCAAACAATTAACTGATTTAAAATTCAAAACAACAATAAGCTTTTTCAAAATCTTTTACAATATAAAACCAGTATTCATTTAACAATAGATCTAAACTATTCGATCTTGCCATGACCCTTATTTCGTGCAACCTTGCACTTCTTCCCCCGCTTACTCCATTTAAATTACAATATATAAAACTCCTAGATTTCAGCCAATCCACCAAACCTTCTGTTCGACCTCCAACAAATCCTCATCTGTCACCCAACTCAGTTGTCTCTGGTTTTGTAATTGTTCCCTTAGAACTTAACCAATCATCTAAATCTCCTTGTTCAGCTATCAAGTTAGCTGACTTCATTTTCCTCTTCCTTCTACTTGCTTTGTTTCCTTTGTTCCCTATCTCAGAAACTGACTTAAATCAAATCACTCTTCTTATTACCCCGATCCGACTCCAGTATCTCTCTCTTCCCCATTTCAATTATTTTATTTAGTTGCTTTTCGCTTTCCACAGATTTCTCTACTTGCTTCTTTCTTTCAATAGGTTTCTCCACTTATTGACTTCTTCAGACTTCTCTTCCAGTTTCTCCACTTCATTATTCACGAAACCTTGTGACATGATGTCATTCCTTGATCCTGTATCTATCATTCCCATGCACAAAACATCCTCACAGGACAAAGACATTGTTGGCATTGTATCCATTGAATAACCTTCAACCTTCATGTCTACTGTGTCGGTTAACAACAAATCATCTACAGCCAAATTATTTATTCCGACAGAAATATGATTCGTTTCTTCCTGATTCACTTCCGATATTTCTTGTACCTTTGCATTATTTACTTTACCAGTGGACTGACAAACTCCGGCTCTACGATATTGTCCAATTTTTCCGCACTTCAGATACCTTGCATAAAAGCTGGGCATTTGAAATAAAGGAAAATTAAATTAAATTAAATTAAATTTCCTCAATTCATGCGTACCCAAGCATCGCCAGCATCGTTGACGTGACTCTTCCGCAGTAGCACGATCTTGTTGAGAAGATCTGAAACTTTGATATTTCTGACGTTGAACTTGTTGAATTCGTTCCGACTGATTGAGTTTAGAAGTCAAAGATAAAGCACTCTTTCTGCTTGTTCAATGCTCACTGCTATTTCTATTTGCGTTATCCAATATCAGCGCAAGTTCCGATAACAACCTTTGTCTAATTTTTTCGTTCGTTACACCGAAAACCAACTGATCACGAAACATCATATCCGCGAAAGATCCATATTGGCAATCAGTGATTCTGCGTTTCATGTCACGCACATATTCTATGAAAAGGTTTTCGGCAACAGTGATGAAAGTCAAATCGTGCCACAATTTAATTTACTTGTTTACCATATATTTGTACCAGTAAATCTTTCAACTGAAGATAATTCTTGGACTTCACTGAAGCATGAGCACATGCTAGATGTAAAGCTTCGTAAACCTGTGAACCAATCACTGCTATCAATGTGCAGGCTTGTTTCGAATCACTTATACTATACGCCTCACAAAACGATTCAAACCTGTCTAAATACAGATTAATGTATCCTTGATCTACATCAAATTCTTGAAAACTTTATATTCCATGTGCCATTCCCTGAATCCTATATAGTCTGCGCCACTAAAAATGCAGGGTTATCCATCGAAGACTATTATCAAATTATATTATATCTCTATACATAAACTATTCCAACATTAAGAGCAGTAGATCCTTTTCAGAGATGATGATCATCCAAAAACAATATTTATTTCACATAATCAACTCTTATATGTAGAAGACCTCAAACACACATTCACTATATAGATATGACACTATGTCAAGACAAACTTCGATATTCACCAATCTAAAACACGTAATTCATCACATTACAAACTATCAATATTATAAAACGTTCAATCAGACTTCAAACAATCAACTGATTTAAAATTCAAAACAACAATCAGCATTTTCAAAATCTTTTAAAATTATGCAATTAACAATCTTTCTATTGGTTGCCATGACACTCAATTCATGCAACCTTGCAATATGTATGATTACAAATCTCTGTACTTATTCCATGGAATACTAACGTTATACACGAAACAAGAGAGAACGTCTTTTCTATCAATTCTTTAAAATAAAGCACGATATTTTGCGTGCGAAGTTATAGTAAGAGTAATTTCTCTCTCTCTATATATATATATATATATAGTCAGAAAACGTCAGAACCGCCAGAAGCATGTTATACAGGAACAAGAGTTTATGGCAAAATCGACGATTTCGGGGTCCCGTAAGAAAAAAGATGTTAAAGATAGGAATATGAGCTTTTGCCGTTAAGGAGATATGGTAAATATGTGCAGATGTACAAAATTTCATATTCGTATCTCAAACTATGTTCTAGTTGTGGACCCCTGAAATTGCACATTTTAGGCTAACTGACTCACTCACTCACTCACTCACTCACTCACTCATCATATTGTTTACGGTGTTTGGAGTAAGCTAGAAACATAAAATTTGGTATGAAGGTAGAGGATGATAAGTAGATAAAGGAAAAATTCCGACATTTTGAAAAGGTCGCCATCTTGGATTCAAAATGGCCGCCAAACCTAAAATTTCAAAGAATACACAGCCTAAACGACTAAAGATAGAACAGTGAAATTTGGTATGAAACTACATCATTGATAGCAAATTAAGAAAACTTTGTAAAAATTTGAAAAAGTCGCCATTTTGGATTCAAAATGGCCGCCAACCCTAAATTTTAAAGAATACACAACCTAAACGGCTGCCGCTAGAATATTGAAATTTAGTTTGAAAGTACAACATTATTAGTAGATTATGAAAATATTACAAAATATCTCTAAAGACGCCATCTTGGATCCAAAATGGCGGACGTCATAAATCCATTTTCCAACTGCTTGAGCCAGAGATACGAAATTTGGCATAATGATGTATTATCAAGAGTAGTTTAGGAAAACATAACAACGTTTTAAAAAATTTACCATCTTTGATTCAAAATGGCAGCTGAAATACCATTTTTCACATCGTTCGAGATAGAGAAATGAAATTTGGTATGACAGTGTATCATCACGAGTATGTCACGAACATATAAGAAAACGTTAAAAATGTGTCCATCTTTTATCCAAAATGCCCGCCTAAGCCCCACTTTATAACGACTGAAGCTAGAGAAACGTTTGGTATGAAGGTGTACCATTACGAGTAGGTTAGAATAAATTCGGCTTGTCTCCCCTACTAGGGTACAGTTCCCAGCTGGAGCCTGATTGCGATAAAGGGGTGCGCCCCAGCGAGGCCATCTTGGAATTCTGGGGGCAGCGCCCCAATGAGGCGAAGCGAGTATATACATTACACAAGTGTAAAAAGCTGCGAAATACGAGCAAAAGCACCAGGGGTGCAAACTGTCCAGTCAACTCCTTCAACCTTAAAAAGTGGTGAAATGGAATATGGATGAGCCTAGTT
>JAGDQP010011017.1:0-54115 GCA_022664845.1 Lepisma saccharinum
TGTGTGTGTGTATGTGTGTGTAAATGTGTCAGGTGTGAAGAGCTCATCATGTCTTTGTAAAGCTAGTCTTATATTAATCTACTTCATTTACTGTTTCGTATGATCCGCATTTGAAATCTTTTCCAGAGCATTATACAGGAAGTAATGCTAAACAAATTATTTCAACAATGAAATAACAATGAATAATTAATTAAGCTGAACATATGTCCTGCACTCTTGCTGGAGTCAGTTTTCATTTCCGGGATTTCCTCTGTTCATAATGTAATAAAATATGTTCTTAATTCTAGAGGACTAACGATACACAACGGTAAATGTCACAATGACACTACCAAGGGAAAGAGAGCATCTGTGCCTAGTGCTAAACATTGTTCACCTAATCGAATTTCCTTTGCTCAAGACTCGATTTCAAGTGGCCGTATTCCAGATCAAAATACTTTAATTTATTTTACTTAAAACACAAAAGGAGAACTTAATTTCAATGTTCCATATTTTAGATTATTGTCACCATTAGGAGTACAATCAGATACTTTCGCTCCTTCCAACCTCCCTTTTTCCTCAATCCAGGCGGGAAACATCGCCAGTCGAAAAGAAGCTGAAAAAAAAGAAAATATAGTAATCTTGCACAGAAGTACCGTTTCGTACCCATTGCTATCGAATCCAGTGGTTCATGGGGGAAAGAAGGCCTCAACTTCATAAAAGAAATAGGTAAGCGTATCACACAATCATCTGGTGATGATAGAGCAAGCACCTTTCTTATCCAAAGAATAAGCATGGCAATTCAAAGAGGTAATGTTGCCTCAATACACGGATCCATACCCAAAGGCAAAGATCGCGATGAAGCTCTCGAAAGTTCCTACTGTAATTTTGATTTATTTGTCGGAACGGAACGTTTGTCACTTTCCATAATTATACGTAGATAACTGTTTACTTGAAGCCTACCGTTGTAGCAGATGAAATGAAGGGTGTGAGGCAAGAACATGGTAACCCACAATGTTAAACTTTTAAGAAATTCGATTTTTACTGCTGCACAAGTCATTTTCATTGACTGAAAGCTGATTTTTCACGTAAAGCTATATATAAAGGCTTAAAATAATTGTACCAAATCAAAATAACGAATTTCTATTTTTCATGCTGCTGTGTGGGTTACCATGTTTTATTATTTATACCATAATATTCGCTACCTAAGTCACTCAAGAATAAATCTTTTCACTGAACTCGCTGTAAGAAATGTTTAATTTACAAATTATTTTCCTTTTTGGCAAGCTGGTATACTGCTCCTCGTTTCTCGCCATCTTAATTGTTAGTTACCATCTTATGAATCTCAAAATGTTACAATAGGCTTACCATAAGTAAATATTGCTGCCATCTCTGGGGCACAATTTAAAGTCGGACAACATTAAACGACGTGGTTTGATTCCTTTCCATCGGGTGCTGAATAACTAAAAAAATAAACATTTGTGGGTTACCATGTTTTTGCCTCACACCCTTCAAATGTTTCCTGAAGGAGCTGGACCGTACATGAAGATGGAAGATGCAGGGGGTTATGGTGGGCTGTTAATGGATTTGGTGGCAAAAGTAAGAAAGCATTTCATGCAGACTTTTTCAATGATTTCGAAGATGTATTTGATAATCACGATCTGCAGTAAATGTGATGGTCAATTTTTCATTTCAGAAGTCAATTTGCTTATATTTCAAAAATAAATAAAAATTTCCCAAATGTGTTAGATACCCAGTATGATTTTATCTAGGAAATAAAAATAATTATCTGAAAAATGTCTTACATTCTAAATCTTCACAATACAAAATTGATTCTCTGTGAGTCTTTATATATATAGGCTTACAGTTGTAATTTTCTAATCCCATTATAAAGAATGCTGCTCAAATTGTTGGGTAGAAAGTAATTTTGTATTTTGTAAACACAAGACATTATAATAAATAGAAAACACTTAAATTAAAATTGTACCTTTAGCATTAAAATGCGGCAGTGACATCTATTGGCAATAACATTCCACTCGTAAACAACAACAATCCTTAACTAAACCTCGTATTTTTACATACGAAAAGCACAAAACGTGAACACGTGATATTAATTTCCAATTGGTGTATGATTGTGTCTTCAATGTTGCGTAACAAGATACGTTAGCGGAAGCACTTTAGAAGAGTGGTACAAATTAATCTGTGAATTATTCCGAGTAGAAAGTTATTTGAGACTATTGTTTATATTGTTTGAATAAGGCTCGGGAAGGTTAATATGAAGAATTAATTTCACCGTAGCGGTACTTTCACACCTCGTCCTTTTAAAGACTATTTACAGCTGCAGCCAAAGATTTTTAACATCAGAAAAATACGTTTTAAAAGTTTAACAATTATTTGATAAGTTTAACGAACCAGGGGCTATATGTAATCCAATGGACACTTTGACATAATCTGAATTTTAAACTAAGCCTACCGTTACAAATACAAGGCGTTCTTTAAAAGAAGAAAATATATTTTTTTTTTATTTCTGGGCGGCTGAGAAAAATAATGTTTCAAAGTTATCAAGACTGGAAAAGTACCCTCCATTCGTATTAAACAAGTTTCGTGGTTGCGAAGAATCCTCTCTGCTTCATCTCTGGGTGTTTTCCTCTTTCTGTGAGCTTTGCTTTCCTCAAAGAGGACAAGAGATAGAGATAGAAAAAGAGCGAGAGAGTTCTTCCCAAGTTATATCTTGTTGAGGGAGAAAGAACATCCAGCAGATCCCAAACTCGCTGACCCTTGATCCACCATCCTTTCGATCTTGGCTTCGCTCGGCTGCTTCAAATCAGAAACGGAAAGCAACTTTAGAAAGGGAAAGAAAAAATAGGGAAAGATAGAGAACGTGCTTCGTCCTATTACTACTCCCTTACTCGTCAGCTGCTACCGACAACTCGATGTGTTCAGCTAGATAAATTCCTCTCCTCTCCTGTTCTTCCTTCTCTGGAGGGCCACGCACTCTTTGTGTTACAATTCCTCACTCTGTCTCTGTCTTTCTCACACCAACATACATGGATTTGCTTTCTCTCTCCCACCCAAAGAAAACAATTTTGCTTAAATGTTTGAAACTACTGAATGTATTCGATATAAATGTAAGGTGTTTGAACAATCTCCGTATTTTGACTACAGTTTCCTGTTGGAAATATTATTACAAATAATAAATGCAATTATTACGTGCCTCGAAAACGAGGACAATTTTAATAGGGAAAACAGTAATTGAGTTGAGCGAGTTGGTAGTCGTAGTGATACAGCGCCATCAAGGAAAGGCGGTTGACCTTGAAACTACCTGAAGCGGCTTGAGCTTCTCTCTGTTTACAACCGAAATATGATAAACAAATTCAAGGGCATGACCGACGTTAAATTCCTGAGTGATTTGTTTACTGTATCATCCACGTTATCTTCTATTTCTAGGACAAAAGAATCTACTTATGAGGTGTGATTACGAACCGCACGAAAAGCAATCTAATGGAGTCAAGTCTGGAGAATGAGAAGGCCAACAATTACTTGAAAATAACTGTCTATCGCAACGCCATAATTTTGTTCGACGTTTGACATGTTGCGCTGTCTTTACAGAACTAACAACAACCTTTTTCTGCATCAAGCATGGATACACATTGGAGAATTATGTCAACGTACACAGCTGAGTTAGCTAATAGTCGTATCGAAGAAAACTACCTCCTACAATTGGCAGCCTAGGCATGTTATACCACACACACAATTTCTACGGATGAATTTGGTTATCATGTAGTGCATTCAGATTTGTAGCGACCAGATAAGAATATTTTGACTTGACATTTCTCTTTAAGTGGAACAACTTTCATCGGTGAAGAAAGTCCGGCTGAGTTGGTGAATAATTGAACCTTCGAAATCAGTCATAGTATGTAATTGTGTTGTACTGAATCTCCTGGGTGTGGTCTTTGCACTGCTTGCACAATTGTACGGTCGAAGCTTCAAATGCTCAGTAAACGTTTAGAAATCTAAATAGTATGCTTATACTTGCTGTGGTAATTGCTGCATTGACTTCCTTGGTGAACACTTGAAGGTAACGTGAACCGACTGTAGGAAATAGGCGCTAAAGCGGATGGGTGACTGCGCCTGTGTTTATACTGACACTTCTTGTCTCGAGGAAACTACGCACCAGACCGTAAAGTGTTTATTGTTCTCTACGAGGGGCATCAGGTAACCTTTCTTGATATAGCTGAATACAAGATTTTTCCATTAAAATAAGCTTCGAACAACGCGATCATCTGTTCTTGATTCAGGCACATAACAGTTTAATATTTCACCACTAGTCGTCTTCTGTACGCGTGTATTGCACGCCAAACAGGCAAAAGGAACTATGCGCGGTGTATGTCAGACTTCGAGTGGATTGAAGATAGATGTCAACGTTTCGGTCTAAGAGCTATTGTGGAGTAATGAACGGAAACAGAACAGCAGAAATTTATACAAATGTTTATTGAACACTGATACTCTTAATGACAGAAGTACATGAAGCTACATGAATACTAAACGGATATATGGTCCTTTATACTGACATCTAGCTGTGGATCTTACCCAACACATCAATCTTAGATGTCCACTCATTTGGGGAAGATACCTAGTACACTATAATTAAGATAATTTAACCATAATAATAAAAATAAAACTAGAAAGTTCATGGTTACATTATCTATAATACGATTAAAAAGCCGCTGCAGCTCGGTTGGTTGAGCCAAAGTTGCCTACAGGCCACAAAATAAGTTCAAATAGATTGTTGACTTTGCATTTTGTAGGTCCCTGCTTCGACCCAGCGGAGGCCATTCTGACTGAGGGTTTTACAGTGTTTTCCTGACTCACACGAAGTTAATGCTCGAATGGTGCCTTTGTAATTAAGTCCTGAACGACTTCTTTTCCACAGCCTCACCCCACCTCTATTCCACCCTGAGCCATAGTTGACTAAAGGATATGAATAACTTTCAAGTTCTATTAAATACGAATGTAGACTACCAATTACTAATGTTCCTTTACGACTACGTTCTATTCAAGAAGAAAAGCTCAAAGAACACTCACCTCTGGTTCTAGCGTCCTCGGTTCCATTCCAGCTCATGCTTTGTGTGGACACAACACCGTGTGCGTGAGTTTTCTTGGAGTTCTCCTATTTTCTCCCTCACTTTGATTCAACCAATTCTTCCATCATCTTTCATACAGCCTGAACCATAGTTTCCTAAAGGCCTTAAATACAATTCAAATTAAAAAAAAAAAAAAAAATGAGCTTACAACCAGAAAACAATGAAACAGACACACTTTGCAATGCATTTAGGTAGTGGGCATCTGGCCCCAACCTTCGAGTTAAGACGCCACTTCACCTGTTTATTGCCACACATATTACTTCTCTGTTGTACCCTCGAAGCAAATACTTGACAGTCAAAACTACCCAAAGGTACGTTTTCTAGTCTGTCATGGAGTTTAGTCCGGTTTACTGACCAGAGAGCATTTTCGTTTCTAGGTAAAAACACGAGGCATTTTCGTTTCAAATGACTTGCTTCGTCTTTACGTAAGAGATTATCCGACATTTACTACAGCCCGTTAGATAGCATACTGACAAACCACACGTTTTCCATCCAGGCCAGGGGCGTAGTTATGGAATGAAATTACTGTAGCCATCTTTCCCCCGATGGACATCTTCCCTCAAATGACAGAACAGTTACGTATTCACTGTGTTTAAATAGTAAATGATTGAAATTAGAGTACGGGAACTTTTGAATTACGTATATAATTCTTTTAATGGTTTAATTGACTACAATTGTAATATATGTGCTTAAAATAGTCATAAAATTTCGCACGAAATCTTCTTGTTTTTGAAAAAGAAATTTTTACGTAAGAAAATATTGAGCTCTGAAAGAAACTCTGCGGTGTAGATATGACCTCAATGACAACTAAAACTTACTTCGAAATTCTTAGTTTTAAAGCTCGTTAATTGGAAGTGATATTTCTCTCTTCTTCTTCTAAACATATATTTGAAAACTACAATAAATAATGATATAGATGCTACGTTTCTAACTTAGGAAGAAAACCACTGTCTTTTTCTTTAAATTCAATTCTTTAAAGAACAACAACTTCGTCATCTTTATGCACTCAATAGAACTACCAAGAAACGTGTATGGACTGATTATTTTTTACGTTATAGGGCTAACACGTGCAAAATTAACATTTTTCACAAAAAATTACACTTAAAACATCATTATTAATTTAAAGATTTCATATTTAAATCATACAGTTACCTTGAAGTTTAGTGAAAGTTTAAAACAATTCAGAAGTTAGAGCTTTCGAAACAGTAGAATTGATCGATAAAGTGGGTGTAGAATTAATCCATATTTTTCGAGACGTTCCAACCGTGAAAGCATTGATTATAGAGCTCCGTATTTCTCGTTCCTTTGAGCTTCCCACTCATATAATGTTTGCTTCATCTTACATTGTTATTTCACTCCTACACGTACACCATTAGCTAATAGCATTTCTCTCCTACGCATACACCTTCTCTTTTGCTTATTTTGAATAGCTTTCTCTGTTCAGAATACCAATTGAAATTGTTCAATGCAAACAAGTAAGATGAAACTCCCTCTTGCGTAAAAACAAATTAGATCATTTACCTATTTTCGTTTAAGCGCTGTCCCTGCGTTGACAAAAATCTCTGACGTTACGGTACAATGCGCATGCGCAGAACTGTATTTCACGGATTATTTACTCTCGCGGCGACGGGTCTTTGTCACTTTTGTCTTGAGAGTTAAGATTTCAATGAATTTTCTAGCGCTCTACAATTTTAAGGGGAAACTCACATGCCCTGACAAAAAATGTCTAACCTGACCTCTAACCCGGCTTCACTCACTCGGCATTACATGTCCGTGACGTCTGTGTAAAATGTTGAATTGCCTATAAAAGCACAAGGAAGCATTGATTAACAAGTACCACACCTATCGTGCATATAGTCATGTTCTCTTCAAGAAAGAAATGTTCTGGACAGGGATAAATAAAACTCGAGCCTTCCGTTCAGGAACTCGAAGTTCTATCGTCTAGATCACAAAGGCAGCTACATGCTAGCGGATTCAGTTCCGGATATCCTTGGAACCAGAATCTTGAAACCGAAGACCCGGATCCTGATCCTGTCTAAGCAGATTCCCGTCTTAGAACTAAGAATCTGGATCCGGCTCTTGGAATTGAGTTCATGGAACTTGAAAACCGGGTATCCGGATTAGAAACTTGACATCGAGAAATCCGGATCTGTTCCTGGAACTGGTTAAACGGATTCGCATCTTCGAACTGAAATCCCGATCTTGGAACGGAGTTCACGGATCCGGCTCTTGGAACTGGGTTCCCGGTTCCTTAAGAAACGGTTTCTTTAGGATCGAGTTTTCTGCTCCTTCAAGATTCGGTGCCGCGGATCACTACTTATTGTGTTCTTTTTCACATGAAATCACCTTTTGAACACTATGCTGTGTAAATTTTCCTAACACATAAACAAGTTGGAATATTTCAATAAGCAACTTCTAGCAGTACTAATATTATATCATTTTAATAGTTAAGTGGTTTTATTAGGTTAAGTTACGTTAGTTTCTATATCCATTCATCAAACTTCGAAGCACGTTTACACGTACTTGAATACAACTTACCTAAGTAGAACCACATGTTTTCTGCTACCTGCATATTAAGGAAAGGGTTCTTTGTATAAGATCAAGAACTATATCATGCAAACACATATCTAGCAAGCTACTGGAGAACAGACACATATCAACACTTTGGCCGGCCGAGCGGTCTGCGGCGGTAGGCCATCGGCTCGAAGGTCTCAGGTTTGAGTCCCGGTAGGGGCATGGGTGTGGATTTTAATAGCTATGGGGCAAATCGTGATGGGTCGAAGTCCAAAGTTACTAGGTTGGCCCATATAAAAATAAAGTTTACCAAATATTTTACATATCAACACTTCTGCTTAAGGTGTTTTTAATATTATTCATAGCCTCCTACAGGGTCAAGCAGATACATATCCATAGGTAGATCACATGGAATTACTTGATTGTTTTTCCATATGTTAAATTTGAATCAATACAAACGTAAAAATGTCAATATGCAACAGTCACTATATTAATCTATGATCTCAAGTCAGGATTCTCGCAGGATTTTGCCCTGAGCCGAAATTCAATCTGCCAAGGGGGTGTTAACCCAAAATTCCAGGGGATTGGCAGCATTTAAGTAAAGTTTTGTACTGTTTCTATCGATTTCAACGGGAAAAAGTTTTAAATTGGGAGCAATAATAAATTCAAGCCAATTTCACGCTGGGGAGAATTTGAGTTCCTTGGGAGGAAACTACTTTTCAAGGAAATTACTGCTCTTTTTTTATCAATATCACAGAATATAAGAGAGCTTAACTATAATGCCGTGAGACCCCATGTTGAAGAGAGGGTACAGATGTCCAGTGACGTCATTCGCATCCTGCGTGATGCACGTTGCATTGTGTAAATATTTTAGCACCTACAATACCCACGGAACTAATTATATAAACTCACATTTTGGATCTTTCAAATTATATTGTTCTTTATATTGGTAGTTTCGTGGTGTTATGAGTTACAGGTTGCACACTTCTAATAATATTGTTTTTCAAAAGTATTATCTATTTTACATGCAGAATGTTACCTTATGTATAAAGATCTGGTTTGCGCAATGTAAGTATATTTAAAAGTTTTGAATTAAATATTTATGTTATAAGGTCAATTTAACATGTACGCGTTGATAATAGACATTTTACTTGGCACACGAATATGAATAAACCTTACTGCCAGAACTATGTTCGGAACTATTTCGTTACGGCGGAAGTCAACGAAAGGTCCCCTGGAGGGGTATATAAGTCGTTGTAATGCAATGTAACTTCACTTATTCTTGTGCACCTTAATATAGGTGGGCTAACAAATTAAAGTTTACTTGTACCCTATTGTTGTCTTCCTTGTCCAAACATTATCCCTTAGAAACACGAAGTACTTCTTCAGAGAAGGGGGGGAGGGGGCTTTGCTACATTGACATATACAGGTATTTTTTTTATGTCGCTTTAGCTAATCAAATTTTTACCTAGTTGAACCAAAATCCCACACCATAGTCGGAGCAGTTATATATACAGGGTGAGGCAAAAGTCCAGCAACACCCTCTTATTTTTGAAACGGCTTGAGGAAAGATGACGAAACTTTGGATGTGAGTAATTGGGCTGGGGTCACACCAGATGGTGCCATTGAGCATTATGGCGACCATCTTGAAATCCGCCATTTTGAATGAAGGTCCAATATTTAAAATAGGAAAGGGGGCATGTGACATATCGTTTTAGGCTAGAATTTCACCAGAAATACGAATCTGAAGTTAATTTTTACCTAACGTTATTCATTGTGAAGTAAACATTGCATGTGGGATCCTACAGGGTGTGCTCTATGTGTTCCCCATTGTGTGCTACACATGGTGCAAGACGTTTTTTCCAGTCCTGATGGACACGTAATAACACTTCCGGCGTCACAGAGTCACAAGCGTGCCTGATTCGTTGTTCGAGATGTCGGAGATCAGTGATTTTTTTTCTTGATAACCATGTACTTTGAGATGTCGCCACAGATAAAAGTCTAAGAGTGTCAGGTCGGGCGAACGGGGTGGCCACTCAATAGGCCCTCGACGACCAATCCAGTTGCCCGGGAACTGTGCATCCAACCACTCCCTGACACATGATGCATAGTGAGGTGGCGCTCCATCTTGTTGGTAAAACGCAGGGAAGTCACCTTCTGGGTTCAGCAGTGATGGGAACACCTGTTCCAGTAGCATGTCAAGATACCTGTCCCCATTTAGGTTCCCATGGATGAGGAACGGCCCGATGAGACGTGTGTTCCATATACCATCACCTTTTCCGCACCAAGTACCCTCGAGGCATCTGTCCATGCTGGGTTTGTGTATGACTAATAAAGGTGATTCTGTTTATTGACCTCACCGTTCACATGGAACAGAGCCTCATCACTAAACAACACACCTAAGAGGAAACGTAGGATCCTCGTTACACTTCGTCACAGTCCATTCTGCAAATTGCATTCTCCTATCTGGGTCATCCTCCGTTAGGCATTGCAGAAACTTAAAATTTCTGCAAAATACGCGACACTGTGGTATGTACAATGTTGTCCCTCTCTGGATGCCGGGCACTGAAGTCATCAGCGATGGCTCTGGCACTGCGTTCCCTATTGATGAGAACAATTTCAGTCCTTTCTTGGCGGGTAAGAGCCATGTTACATCACCTGAAAATACAAATTAAAACCCATTACATTATGCAATATGCAATGTTTACTTCATAAAATTTCGTTACTGAATAAAGTTAGATGAAAAATTACTGCAGATTCGTATTTCTGGTAAAATTCTAGCCTAAAACGATATGTCACATGCCCCCCTTCCCATTTGAATTATTGGACCTGAATTCAAAATGGCGAATTTCAAGATGGCCGCCATGATGCTCAATGCTACCATCTGGTGCGCCCCCACCCCAATTACTCGCATCCAAAGTTTCATCATCTTTCCTCAAGAAGTTTCAAAAATAAAAGTGTGGAGCTGGACTTTTGCCTCACCTTATAGAATAATCTGGGGGTACTCGGGGACGTTACAAGGAACCGCTACAGGCAATATATAAATGGGTGAACAATTACATACTGGGAAACCAATTTATCGCAAACGAAATCGCCTCAAAGTTCAATTTCAAAACTTTTCTCAGAGTTGGTAAAAGGGAAAGAATTATTATACCTGAACTGGAATTTTCACGCAGTCAGCAAAGAACCTCTGTTTTAGAAATCTGACACAGTTGGTGTAGGGTTTTTACATTCACGAAGATTTTGTTGAAATTGAATGTGAGAGATGCTCCTAGCAGGGCCCTAAAAGTTCCTTACAAGGGGGCTGAAAATTCTAGTTACGTCACTACTAAATATACTTTCAAAGTTAAACATTCAAACATTATTTTCACTAAGCATGTAGTTTACCATAGGAAAATATAAGTCTTTGAGAATTTAGTAATAATAAATTCTAAACCAACCCAGCACAACCTCTTGAAAGTTTGAGTAGAATGCTATTGGGGGAAAGGAATCAACATCACCACAGGAACTCGGCAAACTTCCCCTAAAAATAAATTTTCAGCCTGCATCTGAAAATAAACAAAACATCTAAGCTCTTCCTGGGGTTGCTTAGCGTCTTACTAAGCAAGTAAACATATACAATAAGTAACTCTGTCCTTTGCCTTCACAAGCAAAAAATTGCAACAAAAATTTTAGCTGACGTATGTACAGTGTTCAGTCCAAAGACGACTATTCAGGCATACATTCGGAGAAATAGAAAATGGAGAGGATAAACATGCTTTAAAGAACCTACAGCTTAGAAAGCACAGTAAAAATATTGACAAGCAAGATAGGAGATTGATCATTTGCTGCACTTAGTATAAAATGACGTAAGCACAATCTGGCCAAACACATTTGAAAATTCATGTTAAAATTACTTTCAAAGCTGTTGGTGTTTCAAACAATCCTACATCTCTTGATTAGACTTTAGATTAGAGGACAATGAATAATAGAAATAGTTTTAAAAAGTTAGCTATTTTAAGACAATTGACTGAAACAAAATATAAATAACGGCAAACTGAAATAAATAAACAACTTTATGCAAGACATAGGTGTCACAAGATGTCCGCTCCTGGCTAGTGAAGTCCTGGACTCAATTACTTTAGACATTCAGACAAGAGAATAAAAGTGCTCTATTCACCTGCGGATTATACTAAATTGCTTAACCACACTCACTTAAATATTACAAGTACTTAGTTAACTAACACGGAACCAAGCCCGAACCCAAAACTAAAATGATGAAACCAAACCTTGTGTTGGCGGAACAATGCACACATAGTAAGATCATCAGACAGACAATCCAAGCGTATGTAATATTTGGGGACACAAATGACCGTGGATTTGAAACAATTACAAAACAATAGAGTGGCCTGTTTCAAAAGATTATCAACAGCTGTACACAATAAGAGGTAAGCATTAAGCTTTAAAACATTCAAACCACACATATCAACACATTTTGGAGGAACTGGACAGTTTCTTTCTACTAAAAAAAGAACAGAGTAGTAAAATAACCCTTTTGTTTTTAAAAATGTGCATTACAAGGAAAATATAATAAGAGGATTGTCCTTAAATAGTTTAACTATAAATACGAGGGCAAGGAATTCCCCCCACTCTGAAATTTTATAAGAAAAAAACTTGGCCCATGGAAATCCACTTATAGCCAACACATGCATTGATTCCATTCTTAGAGGTCGTTCACAAGAACACAACATTCACACATGTATGATATATCGAAGAAGAGACGAAATAACTAAATGCATAACAAAAATATGCCAAACGGAACTTCTCTCTATTAACATTATAGTCGCTAGTGAAAAGACAGGCGACAAGCATAGTGGCAACAAGCACTTTACCTTAAAAAAAGTTAATAAGCACTAGCAACCCCAACACCAGTGGCGGTTCTAGAGGAAAAGAACTGGGGAGTCCAGCTCTCAACATTGCATATTATATATATGTCCTGCTGTCCATCATCTACATTCCCTTTCTTTCCTCTTTTGCCTTCCCACCATTCGTTCCAATGCGTTTTTCAGTACAATCTCTTCTCAGACAATGACCCAACAAAATGTTTGTTTGTGTGGGTGGGTGTGATACACATAAGTCATTTTTTTTAAAAAATTGCATATTAATTCTTCTTAGGTATATCTATGAAGGAAATATGTACGTTTAAAACACTTTTCAGTGTAAGAAAACAATAATAAGTAAAAGCAAGAAAGTGAACATTTTAATATTTTTCATCAGTGCATAGAATTTATGGAATTTACAGAGGGAAACTTACAGTTAACTGCCAAATTTACACTGGATAAAATGACTTGATTGCATTTTACACTACATAAAACGGCATTAAGAGTCCCTCCCTCTACACATCTTATTTAGACCTAAATAAGATGATTTAAAAAAAAACAGCAACAAAGGTTTATACTTTTTATTTGTAGGTCGGACTAGAATTTCCTGTATTATTTTTATAGTCAGAAGTAAGTCGGACAACGATTAGTGTTCTGTCGTTTCCGGTATAAGCTACTGGTGGTATAATTTCGAAATAACACCACATTACCTAGCCAATAAATTAAATTTTTAGATGATGTGGAATTCCCTTTGTTACAAAGTTGTTGATAGCGAAGCCTTCTAAAAGGTTTTAAAAACAAAGAAAATACTGTGTTACATAAGCAAAAAACAATAAAATAACTACTTGAAACTTGTTCTAAGAAATTAAAAAATCGTTTAAAACTCGACAAAATGCAGTTTCTAACATACACTATGACTCCTTCCCCCACCCCATGGTTATAGAAGAAGCTTATCATGGTACACTTCATTTCATGTTCAGGAATCGATAACATTAAACTTCTTTCAAAATAAATATTAATATTATACTAAATATTTCAATACAATTGAGGATATTAGTTTATCTTCACTGCAAAAAAACTGGGAGGGCCAAGGCCCCCCCGGCCCCGGCCTAGAACCGCCTCTGCCCAACACCTATTAGTTGCTTCGAGTTCTTAATTATTTGTGATACGGGAAGTTTTTGAAATAAAAAAAACTTACACAATTGATTCCGGCAGAAAATTTCACATATACATAAGCCAAGTTAAACTCTGTGACCCCTACACACAAGAGAAAGGGAGTGCTAATATAATTTCAGAGGTTCGGTTTTCAATCCCCAATGATCAGACTTCTTAAGTTATGCATGCATGATGATAAACATTCTTTCTTTTTTTTCAATGAAGATACTAATTTTTTCAAGCACTTTGAAAATGAGCTCTTCATATGTGGGAAGCATATGTGTACAAAACGGGAAAATCTTTACTTTCTTTCATGTGATGTGGATAAGAATTGCAGAAGATAGGAATTTTTATTCTCGGAGGAGGGGGGGGGGGGTCTTTGCCCTCCGGGCCACCCTCTGAACACCGTGTTCGAGAATTTGAGGGCTACACCCCCTTTTGCTTGCCTGGCAGTTTCCCTGTCTGAATTTAGTTCACATACTTTACATTCAAATAGTAGTAGTAAAGTGATGTGTTGTGTTTCCCTTCAGAAAATCTATTATAAAAGCGTTGCTACGAGCCGGAATAAAATCCATGGCGTCGGTTATAGCCTTTTTGCCTCACACAATCGACCTACTAGTAACACGGTAGATTTTTCGCTTCAATGCAAAAATGAGTAAGCCGGAATTTTATCAAAACATATTAAAAGTAAAATGTATGGAAGAAAATTCATGAAGTATTCCTGAGAAGACAGTGCTAAAAGAAGCGTTCAAAACACCTTAACGGTGTAGATCACCCCTGCAATCTTGATTTACATGAGAATTGTTTTACTAGTCTCTCAGGAGCGTAATTTTGAACTTCTGTTTTCTTCTAATGTTTCGTCATGTTTTCTTTGACTCATACTGTTTTATAGAAATGCAAAATTTTATACACGAACAGTATAATTTTCCGTTGACATATTGTGAATTTTATGATAAACTATTAATATACTCATATATTTTAAGAACATTCACGAACCAAAACTCTACAAGAGTCGAACTAATCATCAAGGTAAATTCCGTGAAAGCTTGACTTAAATATTCTACTTCTGAGAGGCAAAAGACGAGTAAAACGAATTCCATGTAAATCAATCGAAACGTCATACCAAGATTAAGGGCGTGATCTACACCGTTAAGAATGAAAATATAATCTTCACATTTATTGCACAAATTACTAGTATGATAGACGAGCCCATAACTCTAAAAGACGAAAATATTAGAATCAAATTATAAACCAGATGTGTTGCTTTTATTTTCTATTACTTCTTTTAAATAATTAAGAGATAAACATAAAGTCGAGTCTACAGGTCAGCAAACACGAACATAACTATTACTTTGGTAGACGTTAATTAAAGATAATAACTTAATCATCTTTATTAACTAATCTAAGAATGATAAACAAAACAGTGCAAAGTATTACGTTATTAGAGACAAAAATAGAGAGCGCCCTCTGTTGACGAAGTACTCATTCACTCAATAAGCATTTAAAATTTTCCAATAGATATTTCTGAATGTTTTTCATCTTTGCTTGAAGGCGTCATCAATCCAAGCACACGCTGGTATGCGAGCCAAAGTGAGTCGATGGACCAATTACAGCCAGGATGAGCCCTTACGAGTGTTACGCAGAAATAAGTGCCCATTGGTTGAGGCGCGAGTTACGTCATCGTTTGGACTCGAGGAGACAGGCATCTGTACCCTGCAGCTATTTTGTCTCAATAAAAACTTACAATTTTCAATGTGGAATCTAATCATATTCTTTATTACTCGTATTAATAAAGAACGATTTATTCCCTTTGGGAGGATGCTAAAATGACATTTCTGTAATTTCAAATGCAAATACAAATAAAAGCATAATTTTAAACAACTAATTATGTAAACATTTACAATTAATGAAACGCACCGTATGCTTGACATCTATTGATCACAACTGAAAGAAATGTTTTTTTTTATGTACAGGTACAAAATAAACCAAATTGTACAAGATGACAGTAACTAAAAAAATGTGTCACTGAATAACATTTGGATGTTTTGATTCAATGAATTAGTATTGGAAATATATTGCTGATATTTATTTGAGTTGCTATATTTCAAGCGTATTGGTTGTATTTCTAAAATGATTAAAATTTTACTAAAAGTACATTATTATTATTATTATTATTATTATTATTATTATTATTATTATTATTATTATTATTAACAAGGCTCAGCAAATAGTGGGAAACATTCACCTATCCAGGAATATATCAATAGGACTAAGTTCACACGGGTTCAATCATTTTGTCAGACTTGATGACATTTGCATTTATGAAGTTTAACTTCTTCTAAGGACTTAAAATTATGTTCTGGAATTATGGCTGTTGTGGTTATTAGTAGCGGACAAATATTTACATACTTTTTGCTGCCATATAAAATGTATTTCTTAATTTTTACTTTTGTTATTCTTATTCTTATTATTAACTGATTAGCGTGGAGCGATGCTAATGTGCTGGTACCAAAAGCGGATCTATCCAATCGAAATCACAGGACATGCCATCCTAGGTGAGGATTTTCCTTTATCTCCATCAGTGTTTCAAGGCAACTGCCGGAATGGTACTTGCATTTAAGCCAGGGCGTCGTCTTTAATAATTTAGTTTCTCATCATTTAATTATGTTGTTATGTACGCATATATAATTTATTTTCGGGCTGTATTTGAAAAGTTTACAAATAAAAATAAATAATATAAAAATGTTATTCTTATAATAATAGTGAAATGAGAAACGCAGAAGATCTCCATCTAGTATTACTCATGCTGAAGCGTCATAATTTTATGTATGGGTCATTTTAGTAAGTTTCAACTTCAGCCCGTCATGATTATACGAATGCTTATTAAACATCCATGCTCAAGGTGGGATTCGAACTCACGACTTTGGAGATACTGGTCTAACTCCTTTGACCATACGACCACCTCGGTCGGCGATTTGAAAGCTTCCCGAGCTAAACATGTACTCCTGCTTCAGCATAAAATAAGATTTATGACCATGTATAGGGTACACTGTCGAAAGATTGACAATAATATGATTAATAACATACACGAAGATGGCGATTTATATAATTTCTTTCTTTCGGAGAGAAAAGAATTACACGGATAACTTTTCAATCTTATTGTTTCTCAGCTACAATGCATCTCAAGACCAGAGAATATTGCACGTTTGAACCGGCATGTGTGGTCCTATTGGACAATATAAATTTATTGAAGAGATATATTAATATAATTTTTTTTTAAATATTATTATATGTCCAAGGTGTTAATTACGGAAATGGCTCTGGGGATAAAATACCATTCTGGCATTTGCCGTTATTTACCGGTAACGTTAAGGGCCTACCTAATAATACTTTAGCTATCTTGCAATTACAGAGCTAAACTTAACTGCAATGCTATAGTCCTTAATGAAGCCCATGTTCCGGAGCTCGGTTAACGAAAACTGAAGCTCTTAATTTTAGAAGCTCAAACGATCCAACAAAGCAAAGAAATAAGTTTTGGTTAAAGTTAAATGAAAGTGTATTTTCTGTCCTTTCTCGTTTAACATTGGTTATTCACATTTGGGTGTAGATAAAAGAGAAAGTCATTTTTGCGGATTCAGGTTCGATTTGTACTTGAATAACAAAGACCGGGTCTGAGCCAAAGTTGCCTAAAGGTCTTAAAATTAAATTTAAATTCAAACAACGAGAATCATTGGCCTTAAGGAAGTAGTAATACTGAATTCAAACAAATGTCCACACACTTTCGGGCCATTATTCTGCACCAAAAGTGACTGGGACGAAAGGTTTTTTCTGCTTATCTGTCCTAAAATTTAAATAATCGACATAAAACGAAAGGGCGGGAAATCCTCTCAGATTTAGCTTAAGGTTAACGGGAAAGTCAGAAGATTTCATGCAACCAAACTATACGATTAGTGTCCCAATTTTCATTCTTTGAATTCTGTCTTATAAGCTTCATCAAGGGCTGCGTTTCTCAACCTTTTTCATGCCGCTACTCCGTTTTACTGCCTTCTGTTCGGCGACCCTCAAAAGTACTTATCAAGTTTATAATAAGCGTTTTCGTTTGATTTTTTTTTGTGTTAAAGCCTTCAGAAGGCTATTTACCCCTCCCCACACACCTTTCTACCCCCTTGAACACAACCCGCGCCCCCCCACGTTCAGAAATCCTGATCTAGGGTGATCTCGCAATAGTGTCTATTGTAGCGTTAATATAAGAGTCTCAGGTGCTAGTCAGCTACATCACGGATTTTGAATTAGCACCTGGGAGGAAGGAGCGTTCGATTCCCGCCATCTGATATATTGACTACTCTTCTGAAAGAATATTGTTCTCAGTTTCAGCAGGAGAATGTCGTGATAGTACTTACATGATCAAAAGCCCTGGCTGATACCTTTGTTATCCCATTTGAGTGATCGCCGAGGGACTTCGTGTGTAAGACTTATGCCAGCCAGCCCACATAACATGCAAGTTTATGACAAATTTGATTTCATTTCCTTTTCGCTTCAGTGGTTACGATTGATTCCAGTTTGAAATTAATTGCACTAAAAAAGAGACTGTTAATGAGATCACATCAAAACCTAACCTGAATTTTTGCTTGGAGTATCTATGTCCCAACACATTGAGAGACAATATACAAAAAACTAGCTACCCACATTAATTGCAAGGTACCGAGATAGGGGCTGGAATATTGGTTGAAGTGTACAAAAAGTGTATTTTTTTATGATTCAATCAACAGAAGTTACTTCTCCTTCACTTTCGTCCTGCAACGAAACACTGCCGAGTTGTGGCGTCACGTCTCACACCGCAACATTCCTTTCCAGGGACGTATTTAAGGAGTCTAGGATCCCAAAAGTTCAGACATTTTTGTAAAATCCATATAATTTTGCCTATTTTCCAAGGAAACTGAATTTTGGGGGTCCATACGCCACAAATACGTCCCTGGTGAGGAGTGTTGTGGTGTGGAAGGGGTCGGCGGTATTTGCATTCAGGACGAAAGTGAAGTAGAAGTGACTTTTGTACTTCGATCAATATTTCAGACCCTATATCGGTACCTTGCAGTTAATGTGGGCAGCTATTTTTTGTGTATTATCTCTCTACATGACGTAGATTCTTCTAGGAAATTTTCAGGGTAGCTTTCCATATGATCTCATTGACAGTGTTTTGTTAGTTTTTTCTAGGCTGATAATAGAAGCTTGTTTCATCCTAGTTGTGACAAGCAAGATATGATAATGACAAGTTTGCAGCAAAGTTGGCAGGTGGCAACCAGCAAGAATGATTAAAGCCTGCTTTAAGCTTTCAGACTTGCCATGACAAACATATTTGAATCAATGTTATTGTGCTATATAGTGGATGCTTAGGTCATAGCTACCTGCTCACTTAGATCATAAATAAAAATAAAAGAGAAAAGCTACTGATTCGAAGCTCAGAAAACAAAAAAATAATTTCCATTTTCTGCTACGAGAAAAATAAAATTATAAAATCAATTGAAACTAGAATTCATGAAATAATATTTTCTTATATAGATGAACGCTTTTCTAGAACAAATTAAATTCCATTTCTTTCAACCTAAAGACGTTGATTGACAGGGATATTGATAGATTCCCTTTCATATATATATATATATAAAAGATAATGAAAAAGAAAATATGAACCTTATTGCATCACTAAGGAAATAAGGAGAAAGGAAGGATGAAAGGAGATGCAGAGAGGAAATTCCGGAAGACGTGGTATTTTATAAGCTAATGTTCCTTCCTCTTGGCAGAATATTCTTCATCTTCAGCATCATTTTCCCATGAAATTCCCCTCACAGGGGACAGAAAGTCTCTAATCGGATGTAAATCTATTATAAATTACTTGTCAGTTAACGATGGAGGGTTTGAATTTTATGCGAAATTATTCTACTAATGCCCACTTTCACTGGTCGTGATGTTCTTCTCGAAGGCAGACTTGTATTCCGAGTGTCTCTAGGCAAGGTACATTTCTATTGGTATTCAGCAAATAGAAGTGGTGCTAATGTCGTAACTATGGAATATATTTAAGTAGATTCTGATCTACCCATTTCAATGTGTCCACGCCGGGTATTGAACCAAAGTCACTGATCAAAAAAACAACAGACAAATGAAAACACTACAGGATCAAGCACGAACAGAGCTTCTTTCAGAGAAACGCCTTCTAAGGAGAGGGGATATTTTGTACATCCGAGATGTCTATTTTCTCTCTTCGGGTGTATGTTTGTATAAATCTAAGTTCTATACGTTATTATGATCACCCTCTGAAAGAATCACTAACTTGTAAGTATAGGGATGGAGTGTGAAGTCGATTTTTTTTAATCTTTCAAAACAATTTCGCACATTTTCGACCACATTTCTCTGTATGAGGATATTCGATGTTCTGAAGAACATAGTTAAATAAATATTATGGAATATATATTTAGGACAATTATTAAGAGACTATCTCCTTGTAAGATTCATTAAGCTTTATTAATTCAAGATGATTGTAAGATATTTATTTAATAACTTATCTTTTAACTATATTGTTTACTTTTGGTTAGAGTGTTAAGGTGATTTGCCTTTTCTATTACGTGGTAAAAAACGATATCTTAAAACTGAAAAAATAAGTTCTCATGTCTGCGTTGAGAAACAATTTTCTTAGAAATGAGATATCAGCATTCTTATTTAATTTAAAATGAGAGCAAACCGGTTTGGAAATACGATCTTATTTCCAAACCAGCATGTTCTCATTTTCAATTAAATGAGACGTGATATCTCATTTCTTGAAAGAAATGTTTCTCGATGCATAGATAAGAACTTTTATTTCAATTTTAAGAAACCGTTTTCTTATTGTGTAAATATTTGTTGTCTTGTAGGTGACGCTTACCGCTAATGAAATGTCACCTTCGTTTACTAATAGTTTACGAAAATTTTCGATCATCACAACTCTTCAAGAACTTAAAATATATTAATGCTTTTAAGTTTCTTGAATTATTTTGGTCTGGTGAACAAGAATTTGGTACCAATTTAGATTTATTTCTAAAGTTCCATTCTCAAAGATATTGCAATATACTTTTATTTACCAAGACAGTTACTGATAATACTAAAGTCGAGTAATATGTAAATCGGTGAACTTCTCTTGTATTGGGAATGTGTGTCTTATCAGCTTAGGATTTATTTTTAGAAATTTTCGTGTGTTAAAAGGAAAATCACACATTTACACAAAGAAAATTAATACGCGCAAAGGAGATACGTATTTGTTCAGCAGAAGTTTTAGTTATGAGGTGGTTGTTTTTATACATTTTTTATCAGTGTGCTTGAACTTAGGCAGAAATGTGTTCAGATTACTACTAATCTATAAGCCCAATACGGCATTGCGTGGGAAACAAAGTTCTGCACTCTTAAAGAAGCATTCTTAAAGCATTTTCCAAATATACATGGGGATCTACTTGTGGGCTATGTTAGGTCTTGATTCTATTAGAAAGTTGTCTACCTGAATACAGAAAATGTATAGAATTCGCAATTCGTTCAAATTTGGAGAAAAGTCGCTGAACTTTTTGGCCTCTGCTCAATTGGTTTAACACACTATAACTGATATAAACAGAAATGTTTAAACACCCCAGTGACCATCCTCCTTTACGATCCCTTTTATAACACTGAATATTATTAAATCTTGACAAAATATCAGTACTAAGCCATTTGGTTTAAGTGCATTCGTATAAAATGGCCTCTCAAAAATGTACATATTTGATCCTCTTTTCCCTCCAACTACGTTGATAGAACTCAAGATCGTAGTTTGAACAACCTCTTATTAGTGTTCCACATCCATTGTTGGCCTCTGTTTCTGCACAGCACTGACAGCCATCAGGATGAATCTTTGTCACGTTGTGTGTGTATATCCACTGACTGGTCATTCATATTAGATTTGACAACCAATTTGTACCTTTCACTGTCAATGGCAAATCGGAAAAGGCGTGTGAACGATGGTAAAACGCTTCAGTTCGGATTCAGTCACATACGTACATAATACATCATTCTTTGGAAACAAATGTTCGGATAATCTTCTGCAAATGTTGATTGTTGCTGAAGTTTCGTTTTCAAGCTTCCTTTTTACATATTTAACAAACAGTTGCAATTCAACAAATGAAGATCCTTACTTTCATGGTAGGAACATTTAGCAAAACGCCACGCTACTTGAGCTACATTATTATAGGATGTTTCGTTCATTTTGTACAAGTAATTTTGTTAGTTCTCCAACAATACACTAGGGGACATATTCCGTAAACGAAACATTGAATGTTTATTGTAATAATAGTGTTCTCTTATTCTGAGCAACAACTAGTGATCATTGGCAGCGAAATACGGAGAATACGAGGTGCGTTCCTTAACTGGAATAGGTTTGCTTTTTTCAAGAACTAATTGATGCTCACAGCAGAGCGTGAAAGTGAATTGTCGAAGAAAAACAACTTCCTTGTAATGTATGTATAATCTAATCGAGCCAAAAAATCATCGCTATAACTACTATCAAATCGTCAAAAAGAATTTTGAAGTACTCTAGCATCAACGTGCACTTCAACTTATAAAACTGACTACTGGAAACCCTTTTTGAAGGTCGAAATTCAACAATCTGGCAATATTGAATAATATATCTATCAAACATAAGACGTTTATTTCAAATGTGTATAAGATAATAATTTGGGGTTTTCGGTGGTTTAGTTGGTAAAGCGCTCATCATCGGAGCTAGGGGTCGTCGGATCGATCCCTGTTCATGCCACGTGGTGGACAAACACTATGTGCGTGGATTTTCTCGGACGATCCCGTTCCCTCCCACTTTCTTCATTTCACCAATTCATCCCATCATCATCCATACGGTCTGAGCCATAGTTGCCTAAAGGGCTGAAAATAAATTCAAATTCAAGGATAATAATTTGGTCTTGCTGGAAAGTATAAACATCCACCATTTTCTGTGAGGGTCAATGTACAATCCTCCTTTGCTCTTCTTTCGATCTTCAATTTCCTGACAAGAACATAACTGCTGCTATATTTTCGTTATATTTTAGGAACTACTGTTTATTTGTGAGTTATAACTCACAAACCACTATTACTCTTTCAGTTATAACTCACAAACCACTATTACTCTTTCAGTTATAACCCATGAACTCTTGTTACTCTTTCTGTTATAACTCACTAACTAGCATAATTCTTTCCATACTAACTCACAAACTACTGTTAGTTATTGTTTCCGTTATAACTTCCAAACTACTCTCACTCCGTTATAAAACAGGAAATATTGTCACTTTTTTTTATAACTCACGAACTACTGACTGAACAAATTTTTATTGCGCTTCTTATAAAATATAGATCTTACTATAAACTGTCTAGTTCTTTATGTTAATTCCAAATTAAGTGCGTACATAATTTTGCTATTTAATTTACCTATTATCTGTTCATGCATAGAGTGAAAATTAAATCTTAAATAACAAAGTCAGAAATTTTCCTTCAATTGAAAAGTATCAAATCGCAGAACTTCTTTTTATTATACTACAAATTCATTCACAACTACAAGAACTGAAAGAGAGTAAAACATTATACAGGGTGAAACGAATTCGCATAATATAAAGTTTTAGTCATATTTCCACTAAATTACTTCCCAAAACTTTTCTCAAATGCATAATTTTCGAGCAATGGAAGGAATGGCAATTTGACAACACTGTAAATGGTATAGGTAGACCATTCACCCATCAGAGTTTAGACCAAGGTTCAGTCCCTATAGTGAGTAAATGTTTATTTTAATTATATTGTTCATTTACATTATCACTTTTAAGAAGCATGTAAAGGAATTCAAATACCTTAGAAACCTTACTATTTAAGGCCCCATCTTTGGGAGATACTTAAAAATAATGGAATAATGACGAGAAACAACTTGATTTTGGAAAGCGATTGCTTTTCGCTTCCTCGAAATACTGTACTTCATTGCGCCGTTTCTTCCTGGAACCCTCGTTTCCTTCTCCAACTGTCACCATGTCAACGGTTTCTTTCATTTTTCTTCCAATTCAAATAACGTACATCACCTCTCTATCCAGATCTGTGTTACAACTCCAGACATATATAACGATAAAATTACGAGATGTGCAGATGTAAATAAAAAGAATTAAAAATGAATATTACTTATTTTGCACGAAACCGTTTTTCGGATGTAACTTGTTTGCATCAAATGTCAATTTCTTTCATCCTGTAGAATGACGATTATATCTTTCTCTGCAAGAAAATATTGTAGTTTCATGTGTAGAAGACCTTTGGTAAGTACCGATAACCTTTTTCCTCTCAAGAATAGATATAACGTGTTTTGCATTTACGCTCTTCAAGTCCGTAAGTATAATAGATATCTTATTAAATATTCTAGGTTACGTTTGTGTTAGACGTATAGTATATATATATCCTCCTTTATACACATAACACACATATGATATATTGGCATGTTCTTTAAACATTTGCAAGACATTCGTTGGTGACTTCACCAATTTTTTTTTAACTTTTAAACACACTCTATCAGTTTCAATATATCGATAACCAATACTTGAATATTCTATGCGTACTCCGCGTCCGTGATCCCGTCGTATCATTTTGTGTTTGCCTTCCGGTAAGTGTGCGAAACATACATCTAATAAACGTATAATACATATTAATCAACGAACGCAAAATACTAAATGATCAATATTTTGCTTCAATATATATTAGATGTCTAATAGATATCGCAAATAGAACTTATCCTAGCAACACAGGATATCGGACCAACTTTGATCGGTATTGGCCAGATATTCTATGCTGCATGAGTAGGCTCTCAATAGACATAATTTAAATATCTATTATACATCTCGTGGTATAATGGATATTATTTATTTATGAAACCTACTTTTTAAGTAAGTCATTCTTTTCAATGTAACTCTCTACACAAACCTTAAAAGATAAAAAAAAGAAGTAAGTTATATAAATAGCTTTTTGAGTCGAATTACCTTCCGCCATACATAAAACCTCTTATACTGTACGTATATCACACCATAATCAACCTAAGAACGCTTAACGATATATCAACCACATTACATATTCTTTTCAAGTAACTTCCTCCTTTTAGCTCCAAAACATACACCTGATGCTCATTCTGAAATGGGATCCTGCAGCATCCCACACACATTTTTAAAAAAAATAATCATCACGTTATTGTATGTTATGTTTACCACGCTGTCAAATTACCACACCTCTCGTCGTGTTACACTACGCAACGTTGTCATGGCGTTATCATATATTCGTGTCCACATGTCCGTCGCATATAGAGTAAAAATCCCTTGTGTTATATTAACACGTCTGCATTGATGTCTACATGGATGTTGAGAGTCACTCTCGGAGTGAGAAGTTAACACATGCAATTTGTTCAATTACCAAACACCCAAGTGTGCTTCTCCTGTCATACTGCATTGCACCTGCACGAGTATTTTGGGTTTGTATCATTAGGACATAATCTCGTTTGATTTCAGTAAAATGTAACAAAAAGAGACTGTAGTGGAACTGATTGGAAACAAATGATAAGCATGTAAGTACAAATTAACAACTGGAAACAATAAAATCAATATCAAACTTTTCTGTAGAGAGTTTGTACTCTGTCATTATGAAGCTAATAAAGGGATAAGTTCTATATAGCCAACACAAGAAATTATCCCTAAAAATAGCAGCTAACATGAGAGATAATCTCTATAAAAAATGATTGATATAGAGATTATCACTAAAGAGAGTAGATAGTGTAAAAATTATCTATAAAGCTCATGCACGTATAAGTGAACATCTCTTACAAAAATAACTATAAGAAATTATCTCTAAAGGCAGTAGCTAATGGATGAGATTATCTCTAAAGCTAATAGACAAGATTATGTTTCATAAGAGTAGCTAACAAGTAATTATCTCTTAAGTTAATTTAAGGGTTTTCTCTAAAGATAGACTAATATTAAAAGAGGTCATTTCTAAAGCTAACTTGCGAGTTTATACCTAAAAGGGTAGGCTAACGTAGGAGATTATCGTCAACAAAAATAGCTAACACAAGAGAATATTTAAACTATAACTGAAAGGAAGTGGCTAATATATTATCTCCAAAGCGAAGATACGATATCTGGCCATAAAATACCGAGACTGGCTACCCTGTCCGAAATATATAGTAGTAGTGCGTAGCCCATGCATGGTGTTGTACCTTGAAGCTTAGGTAAGGTGACGAAAGAATATTGGTGACGTTGTCGCTCGTGGTCAGTCTGTGAGGAGCGATTAAAGCAAGAAGTACGCCATCATATTACATGACAAACTCAACCAGCGTATTAACCTGAAATTGAAGGAATCATCGAATAAGTGTGAGCAACCCTTAATGAAAGTGTACCGTCATAATACAATATTACATGCGAGGTGATTTATACAACAGCTGCACAACTGTCTTTGGAAGTCTTTTTGTGTTCTGAGTAAGGGTTTCTAGTACCAGTTTAGCTGACTTTACACTTGTTCAAATAAGTCTTCATGCATAAGTTGTCGGACAGACCCTTTGTCAAAGTTGACCATATTTACGATCATCAGAATGCCTAGTTGACTATCTTCCTGAACTGTATCTATTTTCACAATGATTCCTTCCTTTAGGCCTTGACCAATTTCGCACGAACATTTTAATAGATGCAAACTCTGAGCCTGAATGGTACCACATAGCATTCCCCCGGAAGCAGTTGTGCAGTGGTTTCATAAAACACCTCGCATGTGGCATTAAATTATCGCCTTACACTTTATTTAAGAGTTGCGCACACTCACTTGGTGATTTCTACAATTTGAAGTTAATGCACTGGTTAAGTTACAGTTGTACAATTTGTCCGATAACACGCTGGCGTACATATTCCTTCAATCACTCCTCACAGACTGACTACGAGCAATAGCACCACCAGCGTTCTTTCATCACCTTACCGAAGCTTCAAGGTAGATCACCGTGCATGGCTACGCACGACTACGCATATATTTCGGACAGGGTTGTCAGTATCGCTATTTTTCAGCCAGACTTCGTAAAAGATTTAAGCAAGCGGCCAAAAATAGATCTATGTTACATTTTGAGCAATGTTACGATCTTCGCAAAATTGTATCTATTCTTTTATATTCTTAAATTGTAGTAATGAATTCTAGAATTTGTCGTCCAGAGTGGCCATAACTCTGGGGTTTACGATCAAAATTTCATAGGACAATGCTATATTCCAGCTTGATCTGCCAGAATTAATGTGGTCTTACGCAGCGATTGTCACTAAAGAGATTAGCTCTGAAACTTACATAATAGATTAGACCTAAGGAGAACATTTATCGTAAAGCATTATCTCTAAAGACAGTAGCTAACATACTAGCACATGAGACTATATGTGAGCCTAACAAGAAATAATCTTTACCGATAATATTTTTTCCTAAAGATAGTAACTAATATAGGAAATTATTTGAAAGGTCACAAAATCTCTAAAGAAAGTATATAATTTAATAGACTATATTTAATTCGAAAGAAGGCTTTTCCTCAGTCACACCAGGAAAATGTCGTGATGGTACTTTCAACTTAGACCCTGACTGACACTTTTTCTTCCCCTATTTCGGCCTGAGCCTTAGATGCCTAAAGACAATAAATAAAATTCATATTCCAAGAAAGGAAAATATCGTAGAACATTAAAGAGAGTAGTTAAAATGAGAGGCTATTTCAACGCAGATCGATCATCTGTAATCAAATTTCCAAACGTCTTAAATAGCTATAGCAAAGTGAAGAAGAAAATATTTTCTTTAGAACGTTGAACGAAGAGATTTAACAAACATTAATTAATGTTTTAACTCGCATATTTGTAGTAAAAAGTGTAAATATATACTTTATGAAAACTGTCTGAAACAAAACTTGATGTTTCAGAAATGTAAATATGGAGGTGAATGGGAGAGAAATTTCTGAATAAAAAACGTTCATCACGAGGAAGTCGTGGAGAGGAAGAGAGAACAGAAAAAACAATACAAGATGAAGACCATAGGAAAAAGAACGAGCTATGCCAATTTTATTGAGTTTACAGGAGAGCGTTTTAAAAGTCCATAATCAACATATCGTATACCTGAGCATCAAATAAAGATTTACTTGTAATAGACGGACTATAATATTCTCTCCATGTATGATAGTTTGTTAGAAAGATCCTTCAAAGAGCTAACATAAGGCACTCTTATTTCAATTTGTCCCAAAATGGACATAGTACGCTTTTTTTTTCATGTGGTTTGGGATAAAATACGATAAAATAGTGTGCTTGAACTTGAAATTTCACTGCAGCGCTGAGTTGCTATTGCGATCTATTTTAATGTTAGGATTGCATGACATCTATGAAGCAGAAACCGAACCAACTTTGCTATGCATCCCTTTGCACACAGTTCTCTCTAGCACTACAAATTCAACGTTTCTTTAGAAATACAGCCAAAACTCTTGAAATAGTTGACGAATGGAAATCAAATAGATACAATTTTAGGAAGGCAAATTTTCTGATGATGTATCAGGAACTACAAGCTATTGATTGGGAATTCTTACAATTATATCGTAATGTTAATGACCTAGTGAGTAAATTCTATGATATTGTTTATGAAATATTTGATAGGTGTGTTTCCCGTAAAACAAGCACTGTTTCAAAGGATCTGTGTTGGTTCATCAAATATATTATTAGAAAACTTAAGGTCAAGGCATATTATCATAAACAATAAAGGGTCAAAACCATGAACTCATCAAGAACTTGCTCGATTACGTAGGGAAATTAAGAAAGAAATTAGAATTGCCTATAAGAGTTTTAAAATTAATTCTGAAAATAATATCAATTCCAACTCGAGCGAACTATGGAATTTTATCAAAAATAAAAAAAGGCACCTACGGCCAAATGTATTAAAATTTGAGGGTCAGGACCTGTCTAGGAATGATAAGATAGGGAGTGCATTCGCTCAGTATTTTCAATCGGTATTTCTATCCTCCTCTCACCCATAATAATTTTCATGGTGATGCTGTTAGTAATAGAAATGATGAAATAGGGACACTGTGCATTGACCAAATTCAACTAAAGGAAGTTGAAAATGCTATCAGAAATTTAAAATCGAAGACGGCAGTTGGTTCTGATGGCATACCCTCATATGTATTTAAAGGATGTGTTGATATATTTAAATATCCCCTATTGATAGCATTTAACTTATCCCTACAAACATGTACTTTCCCCGACAAATGGAAATCTGCCCTGGTTTGTCCTATCCCAAAATCTAATAACAGTAGAGACATTAATGACTTCAGGCCAATTGCAATATTACCAACTTTTGCAAAAGTATTTGAACAGATCTTATACAAGAGAATTAGTAATCATATTCAACCAGTTATCTCAACTAAGCAGCACGGCTTTGTTTCTCAGAAATCCACGGTAACAAACTTAGCACTTGTTACGGACTACTTAGCAAATTCGATGGACAAAGGCAAACAAGTTGATGTGATTTATATTGACTTTGAGAAAGCGTTTGACAGGGTTAATCACAATATATTACTGGAAAAATTAAATCACTATCATTTCTCACCCACTGTGATTAGGCTCCTCTATTCGTACTTAAAAAATCGCAAGCAATCAGTTGTCTATAAAGAATACAAATCATATGAATATTCTGCACTCTCAGGAGTTCATCAAGGTTCGAACCTAGAACCTTTGTTATTCCTCTTATTTGTTAATGACCTTCCTGACTGTGTGCCTGATAATGAAAAATTGTTATTTGCAGATGACTTTAAAATATATACAAAAGTCGACTCTATCGGAGACTGCATAAGACTTCAGCAAAGCTTAGATAATATTGCAAACTGGTGTGCTATTAATCAACTTGGAGTCAACATAAGTAAATGTAAAGTATTATCATTTAATGGAAATAAAACCACTCATCAATTTGACTATTCCATTAATAAAATTGTACTAAACAGATCTACTGTAGTTAAGGATCTTGGTGTCAGTTTTGACTCGAAATTAACTTTTAACATACACGTTACAAATATATCAAACGAAGCCTTGAAGTTATAGGATTCGTAATTAGGACGGGAAGAGAATTCAACAATATATCAACATTGGAAAAAATTTACTATGCTTATGTTCGCTCCAAGGTAGAATATGCTTCTTCTATTTGGAATCCATATCATTTGAAACATTGCCAACAGTTAGAGAAAATCTAATCAAAATTTCTTAAATTCCTGACTTTTAAAGAAACTCGAATCTATCCTGCTTATGATAGTTACAATGCAGTCATTAAGAACTTTAATATTCAGAGCTTAGAACAAAGGCGCAACATTGCTGATCTGTTATTTCTTCAAAAATTGTTCAAAATAATTTAGATTGTATGGATTTAGTTTCGACATTACAGTTTCGTGTCCCATCATCTAAAACTCGCGTTAATAATACTGGTCTCTTCCACTGTAAAAAAGGCAAGAACCAATATCTTGATGAGGTCACCAATCTGAAGAATTTGTACTATATATAACAAATTCTGTACAGTTCACAATGATCTGGACGTATGCTTTATGTCGCCTAAAGAATTTAGAAATGCCATTGTCAATAAACTCTGTACAGTTACTTTGTAAAGCTGAACACTATAATTAAGCCTTTGCTTGTTGTGTTGTCACTAAGTAAATAAATAAACAAATTGTTACATGTTTATAAAATTCATAGCAGCCATCTTGAAAATCACGTGCTCACGTTTCTACTAATCAATTGTACACGTGTTATTGTACACGTTACCAAGGATTAGGTAATTGAAGAATCTGAATCTTCGAATCAACCAATACGTAGTAGAAGCAATTAATCTACAACATGACATTATCCACTGTATAAATAATCTGTGATTGCCAGATGATACAATGTGCAATCTATTATAAAATATATGGATTATTAGAAATGACTGCAAATTGCCTGCTGTTAAAATCCTTAATGACTGAAATTTAAGGTAAAGTAGATACACAAAGGTACTTCTGACTTGTGTATCCGGACCATCTTGGTAGAACATTTTGTGTCTGTTGAATGTGTTAAGGATAAACATGACAAGCAATGAATTCTTAAACACAAGGATACTGTTGTGATATATAAGGAACACTCCAACGCAGATTGTCACAACAAAGAAACTATCCTTCCAAAGGATTTTCGCAATACCAGTTGTCACTCAGAAAGCATAATTAAAGCCTGTACTATCGAAGTGATTATATCAAGTAGAAGAAGGTAATATCATTAGGCAAGTCATACGAAAAACAGCAGTTGTTGAAAGAATTGATTATAAATTGTAGGAATTTTAGTCTATCTTTAAAATGCGCTCTATCAGAAACGATGTATTAAATTTTCATTTATAAACAGCGTCGCAAAATGTTCCATATAAAAGTACTGATGTAAAAAATGAAATTATCCAGCTAATTCAGAAAATAGAACGAAATAAACTAGTCCAACACGCTAATCCTTTAAGATCTAATGCGCTAGTAGTAGACGAAACAACCGATAGCCGAAATATCTACAACATTTCACTTCAGGTTCGTTTCCCACACAAATTGGGGATTAATAACTTCGTGTTATATGAGGACTTTCTCCAATTCGATTCCGTCGAAATCATTAGTGGTTATTGTTTGGCCTCGTCTATTTTAAACGCCTATCGTAAACTTGGGTTGCAATTTAAGTACGTAGCTATGAACAATATTACGTCTCTTCTATTAAGTTCAGTGGCGTACAAGTATTCGTTAAAGAGAACGTTTCTCATGTGTAGTAGGCCTATGTTATATGGAGAGTTCAATGGCGTACATGCATTTGTTAAAGAAGTTTCTTATGTGTTGTGTGTTACGTGGAGAGTTCAATGGCGTACAATTATTGCTTAAAGAAGTTTCTTATGTGTTCTATGTTATGTGCAGAGTTCAATGGCGTAACAGGCATTTGATAAAGAAATTTCTCATGTGCTGTATACCGTAATACTAGATTTTCATATTTGCCAAAATTCAAAAGTATAAAATTCCATGAGGACACTCAAGTTCATGATAAACTACGTATTTTCTATTTTTAGATAAACGTTTGAAATACTTCATCGGTAAGTACTTTTTAAAATATTGAGAAAAACATACACTTTGATAAGTATTCGTGGGATTAATTAGACAAGAAAATTCAATTTAAAGTGAATGTTTACTGAACCTGTTCTAAGATTGTCAAATTATTGAATGTTCATCAGTACAAGTTATGTTCTGATTCTTCGACAAAAGGGACATCTCTTGAGAATTCATGGTACCTCTGAGCCTGGTTGAGTTTACAGCATTTACTCTTCTATTAAGTAAAAAACTCCAATCCGCCGGATTCTGATTTGGATGGAGCATGCAGAGCAACAAATAATGTACTTTATGCTCTTCGAGTCGTAGATATTGTCCTCAAGAAGAAGTTTCAAGATTATTCTTACAAACGAAGACACTGGTTGGTTCACCTGAATTTCCTATTCAAAATACGCTCAGAAATAGTAACGCAGTAATGTGATATATAAGAATATCAAACAACACTTTGAAAGGAGTTTATGTATTCCAGTTTTGGACCATTTTTACGTCATCCATTGAACAAAGATTTCAGAATCGGAAATTAATTTGTGTGTGTTCAAAAGCTTTTACCGCTCGTATACCATTATAAAAACTTCAAAAGCCAAGGGATTGGAGTGACATTGACGAATAACAAAATGTTCGAGGTTACTTTTTACATATAACTACAAATATATGTCACACACAACTGTCATATTTTATACATGGACACATTAAGACACAAGATCTTGTTTTGTACAAAATATGACAATTTTGTGTCACATATATTTTGGGTTATGTATAAAATATTATAGTGACCATTTTTCGACTCGTCAATGTCACTTGTTGGTTCTGAACCAAAATCGTTGATGTGTGAAAAATGAAGTGATGAAGTGACTTAAGAGTAACGTTGAGAAGCGTCCTTAACAAGCCATTGTTTATCTAAAAGGTTATCAAATATCTTTAAGGTTATAGTTTTCAAGACAGTTTGACGATGTTAGCTAACGTCAGGGACCTATCCACAACTACAGATGAGATAATTAAAATATCTTGCTAGGGTCCATGGCTCTTGTAAATTTAGTGACTATGTTTGAGTGCACCACTCCATATATAATTTTCTTGAAATAGGGACTGGATTAACATAATTTACTTGTGTTAGACTGTGTAAGTAACTGACAGTAATCTCAATGTGTTAGTGCATAATATTTGAGTTAATACGTTTATCCATTGGGAGCGATATGCAGTTCCCTTCTAGTTTCCTCAGTTATACTAACAACGTAATACATAACAGGTCATACAGAAAGCTACTTCAAAAAATGTTGTAAGTGTAGTTTGTACTAAATTGACATTCCACATAAAGTATTACATGCGGATACAAATAGCAAGTGGGTAAAAAAAATGCTAAAATAATGGATTATGTTTCTTGCTGACTCACAACTGAAGTTGGCTACACTGATGGAGTAATACACAAAGTAGCGTTTCCGTGTCTAGTGTTCCACTTCAAAGCGTTTACCATCAAGCTGGATTGCATGTAGTGTATGATACGTAGGGATTGCCTATATGCAGGGACTAAATTCTAAGTCGATCATTAGGAGGGATCTCATTGAAATATCGTTTCTAACAATTGCATCCCATCCTTGTCATTGACTTGTAATTGACCAAATATAACCGCATAATTGTCGACATATGCATTCTTATGTGTGCATAGTATAATAAAGAGAAACAAAATCCACGGCATCGCCCAAAATTTACTCCCTGCAAAAATGTATATATAAATAATTTTTTACAAAAGAACACTGTAAAAAAAAAAAACCTGCTAAGTCCAACTATACTGGCATTGCTAAACTGAATTGTTAATTTTTATAGTTATCGTAACCATAATTGTGGTACGTTAACGATACTCTTGTACTAAGTTGACTATATCTCGTATTGTTGTATAGTTGGGATTCCTAAACAAGTATAGTTAAATTTTATATTGCTAGGAATCATACGTATGGTTGATTTTACCATATTCCTTCATGACTTACAAAAACTTGGTAAACTTGATATTTTATATGGGCCAGTCTAGTAACGTTGAACTTCGGCTCGTCACGATTCACCCTTTAGCTATTAAAATCAACACCCATGCCCCTGCCGGGACACGAACCCGGGACCTTCGAGCTGTTGGTCTACCGCCGCAGAACGCACGGCCACCCGGTCGGCTCATGACCTACAAGTTTGACAATATATTTATTACTGTTCGAATCATAGTGCATAGTTGTTGAATGCGCGTGCGCAGAAAATGACAAAAGTATAGTTAATATTACAATTTTGGGGGGATGCTGTGTGTTTGGAAGCCATATTGTTTGTTCGAATCGAGAGAAATTAGGAAAATGTAGCTAAGGATGACAAAGAATTTCTTCTGGCCTAATGTTAGATTATGACGTAAGTATTCTTCCTATGATTACGAAGAATAAATGTATTGTACAATTTTACTTAATTTGAAGTAATTTTGCAACGTGTAGTAATATTGTGCTCATGTGATTAAACGGTGCTCAAGAGATGGCGCTGCGATAGCTACCATTTCTAAACGCCAGACAACAGAAATAATGATAACTCTGGAATCTGAATTTGTAATCAACGGTTACTTCTCGTGATGTATTCGTATTTTATTATCCTCGGACGTAATGGAAGATGTTTCAGTCATAATGTATTTGCTAGAATTTATACCGCGAATGTGTATAAGGTAATAGTCGTATACTAATAGTGAAACCAAACTTCGCCAACAAGATAACTTTACCTAGCCTATCTTTGGATGGTTAGCTTACTACCGAGGACCCAGTGTTGCATACGCACAGGCGAGACCAGTAAGTGTACCACCGATATAGGATCGACAGCATTTTTTCGCTGTTGGAGGGTGGAGTTAGCCTGAGAAACAGCAATCATTGCACTGTGACTAATCATCCAAAGTTTATCATCTGTAGTCATTTCCTCTCATCATCGGTTCACTCCTACCTCCTCAGGTTCTTGCCCCCTTTTGTAAATAGAGGCCCCTCCTAACAACAGTAATTGCACATACACTCATCAGAACATTCATTTTGTTTATCTACATGTCAAAAACACTGAAACTGCTGAACAAGACTATATTATTAGTAAAAAAATTACCGTAACGTTTCGACCTTCTAGCAAAGATCCTCTTCAGACATACACTGAGTCTGTACAAAAAATTGCACAATCAGTCAATCAGAGACGCCATAAAACATCCCATGTTAACGAAAGAGAATCAACATGAAGCAAACTTAGAGCCCCCTAACACCTCAATTAACATACATATCTCTGTGTTTGTCAACAATCATCTTCCATTCTTTATTAATGCTAAAACCTTTGGTCCAGTTCATTAAGTTCTTATCTACTTCTTTTTCTATCCACCAGGCCTCCTTCCATTTTCTAGGCCACATACTATCTTCATGTTCTAGCACAATCACTTTTTCCCAGTCCACTTTTCCACTTATGTCCTTTTTCTTTTACATGTTTGAATATAGCATTACTCTCTCTACCATATTTCACATCGCTTTTATGTTGTTTAATTCTTTATTTCAACAATTTACCTGTCTCTCCAATATACTTCATATCACAATCCTCACAGTTAATACAATAAATGACACCTTTCTGCTCCTTCTTTCCTTTATCCTTTTCTTTACTTCTGACCAACTCCAACAACTTTCTATTACCTTTTCTGTACACTCTCACACCCTGCTTTCTTAACATCTTTTTAATAATCTCTGTGTCCTCTCCTAACCCTATAATGCCTTTCCATACCACCTCTTTTCCTTCCTCATCTCCTTCTCTTCCCCTAGAATCCACAGATGCCTTTATGATATCCGTTTTACTATACCCATTCTCATATAACTGTTCCTTAAAAGCTTTTACATTCTTTTCTACATTTTTGCTACAAATCCTAGTAATTCTTGCCAACATATTTCTTATAACATTAGTTTTGGTGCTTTTATTAACATTACTTTTCTTATTACAATAAATACCAGCATTGCATTCTTTTTGATACCATTGAGTTTTAATTCTCCTCCCTTCTTTACTCATTAAAATATCAAGATAACATAAGCTACCTCCATTCTCTATATCCAGCTCTAACTCTATTCCTTTTGCCTTAACCCCCACAATGCCTTCTACAAACTCTATCAATTCTTCTTTAGAGCCTTCCCAACCTACCAGCCTTCCCAAGCTGTCTTTACATGTCAAGCACAAACAATATGACTGAAAAGCAGCAAGTAGGACTTCACCAACTTCCAGCACAAGTTCCTGGGCCACCACCATACTCGACTTTTGTCTCTTCACGGCATCAACGTAGGACAGAGAAAACAGCTACAAGCTCTCGATCTCGCTCACCAACTGCAGTAATGCCAGGACGTTCTTCATCACCTCCATCAAAAAGAACCCATACCATCAGTGACTCCGACTCCGAACATCAAATGGAAATTCACAACACGGAAGACTCTACAACATTAGCAGGTTCAACTACCAGGAAACACTCGTTCTTGTTCACCAACTTTGATCCGAAATATCAGAATAGTAAACTACTACTTCTTCAATTTTTCAAATACGTCTCCCGCGAGCAAATCAGTAGGACCATACCAACCAGAAATGGTGTTATTATTCAGTCTACAGACCCAAATCTCGCTTCATCCATTCGAAACAAACATAGCTATGAGATCTTCGGAAAATCCGCAAAGATGACCAGACTGGAAGATAAACCACCACCACCTCGCAAATTACCCACATTATCTGTTGTAATACGAGGCTTAGAACGATCCATCCCGGACAACGAAACAGAAGACGAACTAAAACTGGAAGGACACACTATTCTCAGATGCATCCGTATCAAATCACGAACCGGAGAACCAACATACATGGTACGAGTACTCACCAATAGTCAGGAAACCATTGACGATCTTCTCACTAACGGTGCATATGTGTACAAACGCAGGTACAGAGTCGAGCCTTCACATACACCACCACCGCTCCCAATGAGATGTGAAAAATGTCAGCAGTACAACGTGCATCCAACATCAAAGTGTTCAAACGAAGACAAATGCGGATTTTGCTCAGGACCGCATAACATTAAATCTTGTAATCACGCTCAACAACCACCGAAATGCACTACATGCGGAGACAATCACCCGACATTTAGTTACAAATGTAAAGGGAGACCAGCACCGGAACCATCAGAGCCAGAACTCATAGTTCCTATACGCACTCCAGAAATAAAGCACCAAGGCACAAGCACTACATCTGTTTTTCAACCAATCACAATCGATCAACTTCTTGCTTTCCTTACCGTACTGCTTCAGAATATACATCCATTTCAACGACCATATATCTTGCACCAAATACAGCACGCAGCAAAAACCACTCTTCATGTGAACTTCAATGCAACATATTCTGGTCCTTATGCCCACTTTCATGCTACGACACTTGCAACAGAAGTCTAAATTCAACTCCAAACTCTTCGCACATACAGTCATGACTTTGATATTTCTATTCTTAAATATACGTTCACTTCCAGCTCACAAACCTCTTTTTGAACAGCTGCTTCTGGAATAAACGATCAATGCTTTCCTCTTAAACGAAACCTATCTCAAACCTACCAGCATCTGTAAAATACCACGCTACTCACTCCTTCGAAACGACAGTACACTCCCGGCACTCAGAGCAAACGGTGGCACTGCTATAGGTTTTTCACCTTCCATACCTTATAGTTTACACACGCCTCACATACCCAATCTACCAGAACACATAATTACAACTCTATACTATAAACATAATTACATCACCCTTGCCACAATCTACATCCGTCCGGGCCATCCCATACCGTATCCGTTCTTTGCATATATCTCAAATAATTTTCGCACATATATCATCATGGCCGATATTAACATACATAGTCGCCCAAACGAAGAAAAAATAGCTTTTCAACAATTCATTGAATTTCAAACTAGAGGAAATGTACATCAACTGACGAAACACACCAGACCAATTTCGAATACCACACCGGATATTGCAATAACGTCTACCAACCTAACACAACGTTGTAACTTCGATGTATTAGACCTAATAGGAAGCGATCACGCCCCCATAAAAGTCACTTTAAGTTCCCAAACTCAACCTTTCACACAAACAAACATACCACTGAGAAAAACACTACGTTTCGACAAAGCAGACTGGATCGGTTACAGAGGTTATGTCAATACCCTCTTGAACCCGAACATCTCACTCACTACTACAACTGACTTTTATAATCAAATTGACACAATTACCAACACTCTTCATTCTGCATCCGAAAAATTCATCCCACAAACCACCCTACATCCCCACAGACCCAAACTTCCTCCACAATATCTACCACTTATACAACGATCCAGACATCTCTATCGTGACTAGCAGAGAACCAGAAATCCAGAATCACTTCGATTACATCGACAAATCCAGAGAACTGTTCATAATTACACTGAAGCATATAAACTGCGACAGTGGGTTAAAACATGTAATAATCTTGCAGACACATCTCATCCGACAAAATATTGGAAAAAATTCAATGCACTTACCGGTAAATACACCAGAACTTCATACCCCCTCATACAAAACAACCAGGCATTACACACTGATGATGACAAAGCCAATGCATTTGCAGACTATTTTCAAGAAATATTCACTAATTCGACTCCTTTCAACCCTTTCGTACGTCATCCCGCGGAACGATTAGATCTCTCATCTCCTCATCTACAGGCAAACATTAACCATACTCTCCCGGAACACCCACTTACTGAACCCATACCTCCGGAAGAAATTACCCAAACATTAGCACATAAACGCCAATCTGCACCAGGCATTTACACCATAACCTATAGACACCTTAAAGAAGCTCCCTACTCTCTCATCCAACTCCTTGCAATACTTTACACCTTCATCTTGAGTACCGGCATTTTCCCCCTACAGTGGAAGACCTCTAAAGCACTAATGTTTCTTAAACCTCCAAAACCAGCTGACTCTATCTCTTCTTATCGACCAATCCAACTTACCTCTGCACTCAGTAAAACTTTAGAAAAAATTCTCGTCCAAAGATTACATCTCCATCTAGACCACCACAATCTCATACCTCTCCACCAAGCCGGCTTCGTTCCAACTTCTCCATCAATGACCAACTCCTCCGCCTCGTCAATACAATTACAAACTACTTCAATACCTCCCAACCATCCTGTCTCGTCCTGTTTGATTTAGAAAAAGCTTTTGATAAAGTTTGGCACACAGCACTTATCCACAAACTCCGATCCTTCCAACTACCTATAACCTATATTCGCATCATATTCAATTTCATTACGAACCGTCTTGCCTACATTTCAATCAATTCCAGCCTATCACATCCCATTTTCCTCCACTGTGGGGTCCCTCAAGGATCCGCATTATCACCTTTATTATACTTACTCTTTGTTGCCGACATGCCCCCTTTACCTCCCAACATTCACCTATTCCAATACGCTGCCGACACAGCATTTCTGGCGTGTAGTAAAACGATCCAAAATATAAACAGAACCATGACAGACGCTATCAACTCCTTTACCTCTTGGTGCAGTAAGTGGGGACTCTCCATAAATTCACATAAAACAAAAGCCATCGTTTTCCTTCCTCCTAAACATCACTCACGTTTTCAACGAAATCCGTCCCGTCTCACCTTATCTGTACATCAAAACCCAATCCTAGCTTCAAAACCCAATCCTAGCTTCCAAATCACCCTGACATACCATTCATCTCTGCATACACCACACCGATCATCCCTCATTATTTAGCACCTACATATTCTGCAGTGACCATCTTGAACGTATAGGGCCCACCTGTCTACATCACGATCTAAAGTAGCCCCTAGATCAGAAGATAATCACTCATTCGTCTTATTTGTGCCAAAATGTTGTCTTGTCCAATGCACCTCATGCTCATTTAATCATCCAACATTATACAAACTGCTTTTTTTTATCCTTAAAGCATGATTATGAGGAAAACTCATAATGACCTTGATGAAAAGAATAAATAAAGATTAAAATATCCAAAATAAAAAAAAACTCTTTGCCTACCCACCTCTTGCCCAAGATCCACACATCTTTACCTATCCCTTCTCAAATAGAGGGTTTAGTCTCTGGGGGTGCTAGCCTAGCTAGCAATAAAAAAAATCGCCAGCAAGAAAGCCATACTAAAATAGTTTACCAAAGTCAATAATACCCTTTGATTTGGGTATAATGCCGTCCTTCTTTCTATAGGTTTTCTTATTCGGGTAGCAAAACAAGAAAAGATATATTCAATTTGAGAGTATGATAAACGAGAGGTTTCTTTGAAATTGAATTCACCAAGTATTCAAAATTAATTATTTCGCTTACTGTTCTCATGAGTGTTCCATCCAAAGAGGGGAATGGTTTGGATTTACCCCTCTCTGCGAAAATTGTCCCTGGTTTTATTTTCTTAAATATCCCCCAGGTCTGGACTGTTTTCTACATTCTGAGAAAAGTCTTCCCCTCTCTGAAAATTGTACAAATCGCACACTGGTTCTCACCCTCCCAAAATGTTGCTGTTCATCACTGGAATTGTCGTTAATCAAGCCCAACAAATTTTTATGAAGCATTTTGCAAACACCCTTCACAGTTTGCGGAGTTGAAGAGTACCCATCACGTTTCTTTTCGCAGTATATAAACTTACATGAAACAGAAACATATAAAGTCGTGCAGAGTTTCTACACCTTTCGCTCTTCAAACCACTACTCCTCGCTTTTCAAAATTTGTTTACATGAAATGGGATCAACGAATTCAGAGTGTAATATGAAAAGTCCAGAATTGCGAAGTTTCCTCTCGACCTACATGAAACAGAATTAATCTGCACTCTGCAATTTTTCTAAAGTGCGAAGTGAAGAGTTGCCGAGTTATGTCACGAAATAGGGCCCAGGTCTGCTCAGTAGCAGCACTTTATATCGTAAATTTTTAATTACAGTATTTTCGGAACATTGGCCAAAGGTAAAGTAGTATTTGCTGGGCCCGCAGGGCCACCCAGCAGGACTTATAGCTCCTTTGAGCTACTTTCGTCCATATTTGTATTGGTATTCATAGATGATTGGATTTTAACCAACACTGCACCAGGATACAAGCACCCCCCACGCAAACAGCCAGAAAACCTCCAGGCAAATCAATATATTTCTTTGTTCTTTTAAATTTATATTGTATGTTCAAAACTATTCAATCCGAAAGTATAACAGAACTTCCTGATGTACGAAATTGCACAGGATATGAATAATTGTTGTTAACGTCGAAATAGGCAGAACTTGAATAATTAAGTACTAAGTATTGTCTACCAAACATGACTCTAATAACTCAAAGAATTTGGACGGTAAGATTAATATATGGATAGAATTAAAATATATAAGAAATTCATCCATAACTTATTTTAATTTGTTTCTACGTAATTTTGTTTAGTTTTCTTTAGGTTGTTCTTCTCTCTGATCGTCGCATCGTGATGTTACTAGTTGAGTTATTAATAGATATTCTTGTATACTGTGCATAAAATTAATTAATAAGGTGTAATTTTTGATACGTTGTACTACCTCTAAGAATTCTTAGATTCATCTGTTGAGGAAGATTTGCTTTTATAATTTTTTTTATGCTGACTGTATATATATATATATTTGTTTACTTGATCGTATGTATGTGTTTATGGGCGTAATAGGAATTCTGTCTTAAAATTCTTCCCTATTTGCCTTCCGGCATCACTTCACGAATCTTTTTATAATTTTTTGCAGGTTATTAATGGCCGAATCTGTAGACTTAGCACTCGTCCAATACGCTGTGTTGTCCGTAAAAGACCAAGTTTGGGATTTGGATAGGTTGGTGTAGGAGTGTCATTTACATAGATTGTGTACAAAAGAGGACTCAATGCAGCACTTTTGAGGTACTCCTCTACCCATCACAAGGCACAAAGATTTCATAAATACCTTTCATAGAAACTACACAGATAAGAAAAAAGAGGGCAATGAAGACTAGGCAGAAAAACATTGGCCAAGTTCTGCCCCTGGCTTATATGTACCCTTGCATAACAAACAATGTCAAACGACTTTATATAATTGTTAATATCTTCATAATTATTTACATAAGTTAAAAAGAATATCTATATTTAATATTAGCATAAATTATAAGTTAAAATAATAGTAAAAGAAATCTTATTTCATAAGGAAAACTAATAATTTTCCACTTCAGATTATTAATAATTTGGTGGTGCCATCTGTTGATCACTTTCTCAGTGAGTTTTCTTTATAGTGGTAAAATAAGGTAATAAATAATTCTCATTCAACACACTAAATCATAATTGGCATTTGATGGTATATAAAATATTAAATTATAAAATAGATGATAAATAACAGAAATAACGATATATGTGGTAAGTGTGCCCCTTTACCACAATTGAAGATCACATGGAAAGAGCAAAGATTTTCATGAAAAGTGATTTCCCGTAAAACACATTTTAAAGTCTAACTCTCCCATTAACTCTCATGCATTTTTAAAAACCAGTTTTAACCTGTAGATTATTTGTGCTTTGGATTGGAACTTCCCTAGCTAATAATTGCCATTACTTGTTTGCGAGTGCAAACTTATTTTTTTCTAAGTAGGCATTTACTCTTCAATTGATATGACTTGCCTCTATGGGAGTTTCGCTGCTCAGAAACTGTAATCATTTCTCCTGTTTATCCTTATGACTGAAGATTGCCGCTGCCATGTTTTCGTTAATGTATTCGTTTACCTAGATAGCATAGTAATCTTGCAGTAAGTTTGACATTGCAAATCTCGAAATTTGCAGCAAATTTGACATTGTAATGCTGCAAACTAGCTAAAACCTTACAACAAACCTGCTAGCTCACAAGTAACGAACTTGCTACGAACCTTGTTTTTAAAAACTTTGGTATCCAACATTGAACCTGTGGCGGAAAAAATATTTCATTGTCTGCACTGGGGTTCGAAGCCAGAATCTTCAGATTTGATTGTTGTCCGTCACTGTGACCACTACACGACTCCATGGTTCTGGCTGAATGAAGTATTTTTACTAGTCCTTTTCTGTTATGAAGACAGTTTTGAGATAAAAGCATTTCTGTAGGGTTTAATTCAAAACTGAGAAAGCTTATTGATCCTGTGTAGAGCTATGAAGAATGCTGATTCATTGTTTTGTCACAAGCGAGTCGCCCCAGAAAAATCATAATGATGTGTACTTTACTGTTCGGATCGATGTCATTTCTCAAACAAAATGATTGCCAATTTCGCAGATTGTATACTAGTTTAAACCAAGTTTCGACTAGCCTTGATTTCTCCTTACAGTGATAAACCAACAGGAATTTTCCTCTTACTGTGCTATTATATACGTATTCCAGTATACGTATGAGTAATACAAGTGTTGAGACTAATTATTTCGGGGAAGCGTATCAAAACCTCCGGTGCCTGAAAGAAACAGTGAATGTACTATGTCCATACTTCGATCGAGAAAGCTGCTGCTAAGGAGAAAGATACATTTTACGATGAGCTAGATAGTTTGTTTGACCAATTACCGGAGTTTAATATGAAAATCGTGTTGGAAGGAAGTTTTAGACCTACTATCAAGTCTTCACGAAAAGAGCAAAAGCAATGGAAAAAGGACCGGTAAATTTTGCGATTTCGAAAAATCAAATAGTAAAGAACACGTACTTTGAGCACAAAGACATTATGGCACAAAGATGGCAAAATACACATCGATATCTCAGGATGGCAAAATACAACCAGATCGATATCATATTTGGAGATAGATTAAGACATACAAACAGAATAATAAACTTTAGGACTTACAGAGGAGTGGAAGGTGAAACCGACCATTAGTTAGTGATCATAAAAGTGAGGAAAAAGTTACACATGGCGAACGGAGACAGCAAAAGATAAGACAACTGACATTCGAAGTAAACCTATTAAATAGCAGGATCTTAAAAACAGGTTAATAGCAGGATCTGAAGAAGATTTGAAATCTTAGCCGAGTCGAGTGGTACTAATAAAGATTACATTATTAATAACAAAAGTGATGTGCATAAGATATGAGAGACATAGTGGAAGGGTGCATCAAAAGAAGGCGTAGGAAGAAAAGAAATGCCAGGAAAAGAAGTCTGGTACATAATTTTTATGAAAGCTCTGCAAGCGAGTAACGGTTAATGGTGGCCATTTTTTTTTTTCAGATGGTGGCTTTCGGTCCATTCTGATTTGCGAGGACTTTTGATATGTTGTTTAGGACTTTTTTTATTGTGGTGAAAACAGCCGTTGGATGGGAATTAGTTCAGTATAAAAGAACAACTAATATTTCAGTGGACTATTATAGATATTGATTTACTTGGTAGTCTAAAAATGTACTTTCACCTGGTGTTATCATGATAATAACTCCCATCCCATGAAATGTTCCGTAATCATTCAATGTTGTTTTATTGTAATCAACATTGTCTGCAGAATGCTGTAGAAAACTTCATGGATGACACCCAAGGATATCGATACATGCAGCACGCCTTCAAAATTTCAATAGTTCTGGGTAAGGTAGAGAATCCATTAAAAAAATAGAGCCAGTATAAATTAAGCTAATAAATTTGAGCATAATTGCAAACGGGCCAACATGACTCTTGCCCGCAAAGCTTGTACTGTAACCTATCAAATACATAACACTTCAGTAGTCATATATTATCGTGAATGAGAAGGGACAACTTGCGCTCATTGAGAATTGCCTAATTTTCAAGACAATGATGTTGAAATAGCCTCACTTCAGAGCGAACGAACAGTCTTAAAAGTAAAACTTCTATGGATGACCGCGTTTTCAATATGTAATCTCTGTTCCAGCTAGCCACAAGACACTTCTTTCTTTCTAAGCAGTAACAAACATCATTAAATAAGTGACTGTTCTATTGTAACTTTCAAGTGCATCGAGTGACAGGCAACCATCCAACGTGCAAGCATCAACAAAAGACTGCAGAAGAACAGCCACAACTCAAAACCGGATGAACAGTCACTCGTCAAAACAAGGGAACACTATAGATTAAGTTACGTATCTCGGGAACAACTCAGGTTATAAACACGAAACAAAAGCCTTTTTCAAAGCCCAATTATGAATGTTCCAGTAGCGTTACAACGTAAAGTACTTAGTTTTTTAAGTATTTGTAAAAAAATTTGTGACAGAAACCAGTTTTTAGTTAACTTTAAAAACTAAAACAAAACCTTCAAGCTTTCTACTTACGTAAATAATTACGATAAAGTCATGAAGAACATTTTTTAGGATATTTAATACCTTTTATTTAAGATATGTTTAGTTTTTATGTACAATGCAATATCTCCACTTTCGGGACACCAGTTTTCCAAGATGGAGGCTGACGCTTGAGTCGGATTTCCGGGGACTTTTGATATGTTATTTAGGACAGTGGTTCTCAAACTGTTGATACTCGATGAACCTGCAAACAAAAGGGGAAAAAACTTTCAAGGACCAGGAAGATCCCAGTAAGTTGTGACGTTCAAAAGAAGCCAGCATATCGTCAGATTCTACTTACTTAAAAAAGTATATATATCGATTTCGAACTGCAGAAATGTACATTAATTAATTTGTCGAGGACTGATACAATAGTTTCGCGGACCGGTGGTTGAAACCCACCAGTTTCGGACATCATACTGACCATTTAGGTTAAAAAAAAGCATACAGCCTACTGGGTGGGAATTGTGTCATCTAAACGCCCATTTTCTGGCCTAATTTAAGTGAACGAACTTCGCGGGCGCGATGTAAAAAACAAACTGTATTCACCATAAAACCTTTTGCACTCACGATATCATGACCAAAATATTCATTATTCTCTAGCTGATACCAAAATTAACGAAATGTTATCAAGAATCAAGAAACAAAGACATTTTAAGGACGTAAGTAGCCTGGACCAGTGGCTCTAAGTACCACCACCTCTTCTGATGAGTTAGGAAAAACATTATTTTGACATTGACGTTGCACTCATCATAGTTAGTGTCATCAATGAGCCATAGAGGGTAGACTTTAAAACGCAAAAGCTTTTACTAGTATTCACTGTTGCACATATTATTGCTCTATTAAAAGAATTATTATTGTTCTTCAGAACGCTATTCCAAGTAGATATTTTCGCCATTGTATTAAATTTAGAGTAATTTTGAAATGATGCTTTCATATTTCACAAAACTCACAACTGAATCGGAACGGTCGTAAGTCATAGGACTGTTACCGTCTGTGCACACAAGATTATCGTTTTCTTCCAAAACTATTTCAAGTTGTTTTTGTCACTTAATTTTATAAAGTTTAAATGTTTTTGAAAACAATGATCATATAAATTTCCTGCGCTGCAGCTATGTTAAAAAGTGTTCATATATAGGACTATATTTTATTGGATAAATTGTATTTTTATACATGTTATATAGCTTACACGCAATACCATTATTATTTGATGTAAAATACGATTTTACAAAATTACTCTAAACCAAAAATGGATGTCATTTGTTTTCAAAACTTTTCTTGCACATCAGACGACTCAAGTGTTTATAGCTTCCTGTACATTTTTTTAAAAATTTCCAATAACTATATGTAGGTCTATATTTTTCGTGCGAGTTAAGGACTATTAGTAATCGGATTCCATACTATGGGAAAGAAATTAACACACAAGTGGCGTGAGAGTGGACAGAAACCAGTCTTTTAGGTAGAAGGTAAACAAAACGGCTTGTTAAAAATTGAGAAAAAAGTTATCTGTGCACTGAGAAACAGCGCTCGTAGAAATGAGATATCAGTTTTCTCATTTAATTGAAAATGCAAACACACCGGTTTTGAAAATAAGATCAGTAATCCAAACCTGCATTCTTTTATTTTCAATTAAATGAGACTGATATCTCATTTCTAAGAGCGTCGTTTCTCCGTGCACAGATAAGAACTTTCTTCTCAACTTTAATGAACCGCTTTTTAACTGTGTGTACTTCCTTAATAAGTAATAGTACAGCAAATTTGTCACTCTTCTTCTATATATTGAAGAATTTTGAGGCGAAACTAAGTACTCTAAAATTTATGACGATATATTCTGAAGACAGTGAATACAAAAAGTGTTTTAACAATAAGCGCACAAAATAGATTGCAAAATCTTTTTCACAAAAGCGCGATGAAATTTTCACCATTGTTGTAAAATTTTATGTTTGCGAGTATTATTCTTTACAGTGTACCATGACAAAAAGAATTAAATTGAAAATTTATAAATTAAAATATACAACTTTTGAAGTAAAATTTTTAAAGAGTTCATACCAATCAAATTATAGATTTTAATACGACAGTTGCAAACTGCAGCCTCCGGAAACAAGTGACGCAACTCCGTAGGTAGATAAATTCATTCGTTTTCTCTTTTTCCCTGTCTTTATTTTTAGCGTCGTTCTGTTCTGTTGAAAAATCTTGACTTCTGAACATCGCTCTCGCGTTCTTTCAAGAGGCTTCAGAGCAATTTACATCGTAAATTACAGTCGGAGAGTCAAGAGACTTGTATTTCTTTTCTCCTTGAGACGAACAGACACAGGCGCCACCACTCGTTAGTTTGTCGAACTAATTTGATGTTCTTAACTTTTTGAGATGTTGTTGAATAATATTATCTCGAGAATAATTTCAAAATGGTTTTCCTTGTTTCTGTACAGTTTCAGTGACGTAACAATCAATTTGCAGCTCTTTCGAGGACTTCCTCCATATAACAAATCTAGATGGTATTTATCTGGCTCGTGGTGCGTCACGGTGAGTCGTGGGTCGAGATGGAATACATCGACATTGATCCACGACCCACTGACCCACACTTAAAATGTTATCCGGTTTACCCACGATGCACACCTAGAACTTGGCGAAATTTACGAGATGCAAAAATTACGTGATACAGAACTGTCTTCACGTAAATAATTGTAATAATATTGTTATCTAACCCATGCCCTTATCTCAAGAAAAAGGATCCTATTGGTTAATAAGTTCAAAACATTGACATTAAAGTTGTTGGTATTGTAGAGGAGAAATGACTGGAACTGATCATTTTGACTAGAAAGATTGCTTGTTCGACATATCCGTAAGAACTAATAAATATATGCTAGATTGTTCGTTAACTGTTAGACCTTACTGTTTTACTAACAATACAATAAGCTGCATCTACCAGCCACACAAAAAAATATATTTTGTCCTTTCTTCTCATCCTTTGATTTAGTAGATTTATAACATTCTAGTTCTAAATTTCGCTGTGTGTGTCAATAAGTACACGCAGGCCTGTCACCGAGTATGCAGAAACTCTAGAAGCAACTTAACCCAGTACCGGTATAACATACCTAATATAAGGTGACTATTTCCGGGAACAATAGGGATAATCCACTTCGTCCTTGTTGCAAAAGCAAATTTGGTTACTTTTTTCTTTTTTCCCCACCACTACATGAAATATTACTGTATTCTTAAAATTCTTTATCAGGACCGGACCTTAACCAGCTGTAACCCTCTAGCACGATCGTGAGCCCCCCCCCCCCAGCATGTCGTAAGCCGGACTTTCACTGTGAAAATGAAGAAATAATTTCGAGATTTTAAATGTAATAGTCGTTTTTAGTGTTGCAGTTCCTGTATAATTTTCTTATTTTTTTTTGCTATCTCATATCTGATAGGCGGAAAATAGTCACATTTTTGTGTGAAAGATTTCTTCCTTACACTGTAAAAATAGGAGATACAACGTTCAACCAAAAAATGGAGGCAGCTGAGCTGCCTCCACTTTTTGGATTAACCTACATTTAGCCAGTCTTTGGTTGAACGTTTTACTTTCTGTAAAATTTCAAAATGCGTGTATATATATACACATATATATATGACTGTTCCAACATATTTCATTCAAGAAGAGCATTTTTTAAAGTAGAAAAGAATAAAATGTAATATTCCTGTAAAATTAAAAATAAAAATAAAATGAGTTGAAGTGGTCGGGTTTCGATCTAAGGTCCACTAGCACACTGATCAGACGCTCTCGCCATATGGCTATGAAGGCAGTTGGTGTTTCTGGCTTTCCGAGTGATATCTATAGCTAGGGTTTTACTGCAAAGGAGGTTAATCATTAACACGTTTTTGATTTACTACGAGGAATGTCTCGTGAGAAAAGGAGAGATACGTTTGCTACAGTGTAAAGATTTATACCTAAGTTAATTTCTCTTTCCGCAAATACAATCCTTGCCGTTCTCGGTCCACCAGTGAACGGTTTACTGTTCACAGTGTAAAGGCAATATAAACACTCAAAATGGCGGTGCGTTCAGTTACAAGCAAGTAACGTTACTCCTGTTACTGGATTATAGAATATCCAACTAAGGTTTAAACTTCATTGAAAAAGTACGTAACCTCAAAATTGCCAGTTTAGCTTACACTTCGATTGGAAAATGACCGAATTTTAACCGTAAAATAATTTGAATGTTCACGGACAAATCACTTTGGCCAGTTTCAACCCATTTTCAGTTAACGTTAAGCTATTACAAAGAAAATATTACACTTTAAAATGGAGTTAATTTTACCAATCTTTCCACTCAAAGGCTTACACTATATCCACGCTTAAGAGTAAATACAATAAAACGCTAATTTTTTACTTTAATTTCTCTATAAAGCGGAGTAACTTTCATCCATTTCGTGTTTCCAATTTTTTACAGTGTAGAATAAATTCTGGCTGCTATAATGTCCCGTAGGATAAATTCTTCGCCTCTCCTAAACTTGGGTTGAGCCCCCCTCCCCTGAGATTTTAGGCTGGCTATGGGCCTAATGTTTTACCTATACTCTTTAGATTTTGAGTTTCAAAGAATTCCTAATGTTATTTTAGAAAAGAGAAATAACAAAACGAGCACATTTCAAGTATTTAGCGAGAAAATAGAGAATACAAAATTAGGGCCGCTGTTGGCCCTAGTCAGAAGTCACTTTCGAATGTTTCTTTCTAAATGAAAAAAACAATATTTTTTTCGCCCAAGGATATATTTATTTTTCAAACCAGGGACAAAAATAGCCGGGAATGCCTTAATCCGGGAGTGAATGGTCACCCTAACCTAATAGGCATTTGTATAGAGTAGAATTACCATCCGTCTTTTTTTTTCGGACATGTTCTCTTTTTCGACTTCTGAATTTGCGACTAGGGGGAGGGGAGTTGAAAATTTAGAAATAATTTCTGATTTAGCATTATAGCGCATGCTTGTATACAATACCTATATTATTTATTACATTCTTTTCTTTCGTTCACAATGGTTCATGATGTCCTCAAATCATGTAACGTTAAAATAACTCACTTCCCGATCCCATACAATGATGAATTTTTGTACAGCGACGTAAGTTAGGTGAGAATAAAATGCTCCATTGTTAGGTTCATATATTTCTATATTTTAAAAACATATTTTAGTTTTTTCTAATATGGACTTCTTTATCCTAAAATAAATACCAGCCTGCAACGATGTTGGGTTCTCACTAGTTGCAGAACACTTTGATTTGGGTCACAATCGAACACCGAAATAACTTTTACAACATAAAAAAAAAATCTAAAGACATACTTTTCTGAAATAGACTAGGGCAATTTTCACGAAAGTTAACACCCGTAGACATTTGATAGTTAAAGAAGGCATATGTTTTTATCTAAAGGATTTGGGCATGCTAAAGTCATTTTCACTGATTGACAAGTTTGATCCGTCTTCTCTTTCGAGCTATGGCTTCATTTTTCAATATGGCTGCCATAATTATTCAAAACTTAAAATCCACGAAAATTCATAATCTTTATGTCAAGCGATATGTTTTTGAGGCTGAAAAATTCAAATCTGCCATCTATTTTTGTATAGGAGTAATCGGTTTTGATATTCAGCCATTTTCCAGTATGGCTGCCATCATTCTTAATAATTCATAAAACCCATCAAAATTATAACCTTTATATGAAACTATATATTTTTGAGGCTGAAAAATTTAAATATCTGATCTATTTTTACAGTAAGAGTGACAGAGTTTGTTATTCAGCTTGTGCTTGTGCGTCAGCTTGTGCGTCCTCATGCCTTTGGAGTATGACTTTCCAGACAACACTTGCTCTGCAGTATTTGGTTCCCAGCATGTTACTCTCTATTCAGCATGTTTCCTGAAGTCCAGATAACTTAACATGCTTTCCTATTACCTCTAGGAATATCATAGCTGTATGAGACCCCCTGGTCTGACAACAAAAATGTCTTGACCATCGTCTTTTGACCATTTCAGTTCCATGAGCCTCCAGTACAGCATCTGATCGACAGTTATCACAACATAGTGTTGACCGAGTTGCCTTGCAGCTTGCTTGCACCTTAGCACCACAGTATGTAATGTATGAATTTCATGTGCTGGCGCTTGAACAATTGGTATGTAACCAATACTTGTCAGTTCTAGAGATGGGGTGCACTAAACCCGATTAAAATGTGTTCACCCCTTTTCACAACAATCAACTTCCTGGCGCTGAACAAAAAATGCAAAGTCCTTTGCAATACCCTCCCGTGTTTGTTCGCAGTTCCTTACAAACTCTTAAAACCACACCTTTTCATCAACTGTTTTTGGTTTTGCTTTTCCCTCAGTTACCCTTACGGGAAAAATTTGTCTGAGTACTGCAGGAACATCAAGATTTGATTTCATTGAGAGTTTCAGTGTATCCATACCCATGTCTGCTTCAGGTTGTCTCTGCCATTCTGCAACTTGTGTAGCATGAAAACTGTTTTTTTTTTTCAACAAAGTTAGAGTCATTAATATCAATGTTGTCACAGGTGAAGTGTAGAAATCTTTTCGATATAAAGTTAGATGGCACTACTCCACCCATTTCGGGATACATTGATTTCAACTTGCTGTGTCAACTTGCAAGATATTCATGTAGTTTATGATATGGCCTACATTGTGGAAGAGGTTGACAAGCTCCTCTGATCGTGTTGCTTGATGCAAGGCACTGCCAAGTCCCAAGTGTTTGTGGGTCCAGCGTTTGCCACCTTAAACATTATACACCATATCTTGTCCAATACTTAGAATTCTGGTTTGGGACCTTGCTTCCTTCTGGCTGAGTTCTTCATAGTCTTCATCATCTTCTTCAGTGTCCTCTTCAAGATAGGCCTGACCCCCCAAACATCAAACGCAGGAAAACGAAGACACTGTCAGGAAAAGACGATATCATTTTGTCCTCATTGACTACAAAACCTTTGTAGATAGAATGCTTAAAGATGTCAGACCGTAATTTGAGTGCAACGTTGATCATTTCATGAAATCCATCAGTGACTTAGTACTTATGTATTAGTGTTAATTCATGTTCTTCATCTGACCTAAGTTGAGAAAGTGGTACATGTACATACTGTGTAGAAATAAACAGGACCTGCCTTTCTGAGGGTTGTAGAGTGAAGCATTCATAAAACTTACCGATCCGAGACTGGAGTTTGTATTTGTAAGTGCTTCTCCGAGTAAGAGAGGACTGAGGCATCTCCTGTCTCCTCCACGAGTTCACAGAAGTATTCCCACACTGATGTTAGGTCAAATACTTCTGCTTTTCTGGCTGTTTCCTTTAGTTCAATTACCAGCCATTCCAGTGCGATACCGACCTCCTCACACGCATGTTTTTCTGTTCTAGACGTTGTTCTGAGGAGTATTTGGTAGCAGCTGTTGTGATACTTTCCTTCTGCAACAATGAGGTCAAGCATTGCAGATAGCCGCACGTTAATGACTGGATCATATTTTGAGGCTTCCAAAATAGTGTTCCTCTTATCGGATGTGGTGACAGATGAAAGTTTCTTTCCTGATGCCTCTTGACAGTACATACATTCTTTCCAATTCATGGGCGCCACTGAACATCTCAACACCTTCTTACTGTGTGTCCTGGCAGATGTTTGGGAGGTGGATGCTTCTTTTGGTGACGATACTTTTGGGTTGCAAAGTCTAGACAAGTGATATTTACTTGTAAATGAACAATAACGGCATTTGTGGTAATAGTTTTCCACCAGAATATGAAGCCTGCATACAATCAAGACAATGAATTGGCAGACGAAGCTGCTCGTGAGGCCTCTTTAGGAGCTAACATTGATATACATCAAGTCCCATTTCAGGACATGATGATATATTATAAGCAAATTACACGGAATGAATGGCAGCGACGATGGGATGACGTAGCTGCGAATAAATTGAAAGAAATTAAATTAACAGTTGCTTCATGGAAATCATCTTGCCGAGATAGTAGGCGAAAAGAAGTCCTTTTATGTCGTCTACGTATAGGACACAGTCGCCTAACACACGGATATCTGTTACGACGATTGGATCCACCACGTTGTAATAATTGCAATGTGGTTTTAAGTATTCGTCACGTGCTTTTAGATTGTCCAGGATATAATCATCTCAGACAACGTTATAACATCCCCAATGACATGGCGTCATTGTTAGGGGATGAACCAGGTATGTTGCGGAGAGTTTTTAGTTATGTCCGTGAGACAGGATTATCTCCGTCTCTCTGAGATGATTATGTCACATAGCTGTTATGTTTTATGTAGTATTATTTTATTTTTGTGAAGGCCTATTTACAGCCTTCACATTTTTACCTTTTATGCTAAAGACCATATACATCTTTAGTTTTTACTACGATTTTATTTTTCTGAAGAGCTTACATCTTCATCTTTTATGTTCTTTTATGATTTTAGTTCACAGCTATTTTTAGACGTGACAAAGATAAGGGGCTTCCCCCGTATCGGGACGGGCGTAAGCCATAGTGCTGTTACCGCCCATACAATTAATTTTATCTTATCTTATCGAATAAGAGCACTCAAATGACAACCTCACTTCCTCGTAGTGCACCCTGGGAACTGCATTGACAGCAGGCCGAGGCTCTGGCGACTTGTGGCACCAGGATAAACATGCTACAGCTGTTAGTTTTAATATTTTATTTATTTTATTTTATTTTAGTGAAGACTCTTTACACCTTCAGCTTTTATCTATAAATAATTTTTAACGTATTTAACAGCTATAGATTGACGTGACGAAGGTAAGGGGCTTCCCCCGTATCGGGAAGGGCGTAAGCCATAATGCTGTTACCTCCCATACAATTTATTTTATTTTATCGAAGTTGGCCAATCCAATCGTCACTTCTTGACATCTGTATTTCTGTATTTCATTCATCCCCGTCTGTGTTAGGTTTTTACTAGAAGCTTAAATTGCCATCTCCAATAAGAGACAATTGGAAGCAATATTGTAAGCAACAACGTCATCAATACCATCAAAATACCATACAT